>CM039137.1:12033425-12095935 GCA_022036555.1 Microstegium vimineum | reverse complement strand
AAGGTTTGCGCATCATTGTAATTAAGAAGAAGAGTTGAATCATACAAAAGACACGCTTCTGACGAGCGCCCTCGGAGGTTTTACAGCCATGGGCTGGACCGTCCTAGCAACAAAACCAAACTTCGATATTACATAAAAAGTCTACAGCCAAGTTAAGAACATTGCTCCAACCTATGAAGTCGGACGCCTCCGCTGTTGACCGTGTGATCCTTCTCCGGTGTATGAGAACAGTATGTTGGGTTTTCTACCAGCCCTGTTGTTGGTCGCTGGGAATAACTCGTCCAGAGCTTCAATTTGGCTCGACGTCAAGTTCCTTTTGAGAATGTCGTCGTAAGTTCCCATGGACGCGGAGACGTCAAGTTCCTTTTGAGAATGTCGTCGTAAGTTCCATGGACGCGGAGAAAGCTGGTGCCACCGGAGAAAGGCTGTCTACGTAGGTTGTAGGTGTTATTCACGAGGAGAAAGGCGGCCCTGCGGCTGGCCTAACGCACGGCCACACACGAGTGCATTACTCACGTCACAGAATAAGTGTATATAGAAAAGTCAATTGTTAAGTTATTTATAAATTTGATTGATAAATTTAAATAAGTTTAACTTACGACAAAACATAACAACCTATACGTTTTAAAACGTCTCTAGCCTCCAATTTTGCAGCAAAGGCGGACTGAAAATGTCTCTCGTCCTGTAGTTATCAGACCAGACGGAGACGCCGTAAAAATAATCACATCAGGCTTCTTCCCAAGAAGCCCATCATGTCATTATGTCAAAACACTTTTTTAATAACATGTCAAAACACAGTAATCGAAAGCAACTAGCAAGCACTATAAAATTCCGCAAACAATAGGCGACAGGGCTGCGATATATACGCTTGGCTAGGTAACTGCAGTTATATGCTCTTCGAACCACAGAAATAACATACACGCAAGAGATAGGCTCAATGCAGGTAAATTTTTTACATGGTGTATTCCTTCTTTCCTATTTTGAACTTAAAACAATTCAAATTACAGGACATGGCGAACTTTAGACTTGGCACCATGGTTTGTTACAAGTATTATTATGGGGTCGGATACAGGCATCACCATTGCCCATTGGCACGGCGATACATATAATCGGAATATTCCCAGTAGCTAAATTAGTATACTCTCCCATCTGTTGCGGAAATACATTAGAATTATTTGCAAGGTTCACAGCTGGATTTGGATGGCTATATGGCCAACGTTGCGGTGCAGTTGAGTCCAACCTTCCGTTGGGGTAAGCATCCAACCTATGCAGAGCATTCTGTGTGTCATAGGCCCTCCTGTAACCCTCGTCATAGTAAGGGTCGGTCAAGTCAAACCGGACAGAACTACTTTCTGAAACTATTGCTGAGTCTGCCATATTGCCTCCAGAAGAAAATGGCAAACCAAGTGTATGATACTTATGGAGGGGAGAGGCTGCCACATGCGCACTGCTTTGGTCTTCATCAAGCAAGTCATTTATAATATCCATGTGAGGGAATTCTTCGCCCACTGATCCATACTGCTGGCGTGAAACAGAGTTTGCGGCAGGTATCTCCCTCTGGAACTCCCTACACTGTAGTCCACCCAATCTGCCATAGCTGCGCTGTTCTGTCCCACTGCTGCTCAATTGCTGATAAGAAATATCTTTCAAGTGGTGCACATGCGCATCAGAATTGGTCATTTGCTGGTTAGGAACATCACTGTTACCAAGGACTTCTGTCCTGCTAGGCCCAAACATGAAGCCTTGCTTACCTGGTAACTGGTCATTCCTTTCGAAAGGAGGAGCCATGACCGATGTTGCCATCGCATATGCCGACCATGGCTGTGAAACTGCAGTATTTGGGCAAACAGAAGTTGATTGCTCAAGACTTGCTGGTGTTGAATCAAGATGGCCCTTACCAAGGATTGCATTTCGATATGTCTGTGCTACATAAATTGGGGCCAGAGGTGAAGGCTCATTGTTCGGCCGTTCAGACACAGTCAGTGAACGTGAAAGCAACGGAGAAGCTTGGACTGACGGTGTTGGTGGGATAGTTGATCTTGGTACCTGTAGCAGAGGTGCACTTGTAGGCCTTGACATTGGCGTAGGAGTTCCAGATACAGAAACAACTGAAACCTCTTAGAAACCGTATCTTCTCGAGTCTTGGAGATAGATGTGGACAGAATCTGTCGTGATGCTGAATTATGTGAGGCAACTTCATCAGCCTGGGGTGCAGGTGATTTGGGGGCAGCTTGGATGTAAGCAACTTTATCAAGCTGTGATGTAGAAGATTGTATGGGAGCTGCTGTAGCTTTAGCAACTGTATCAATCTGTGGCAATGGTGATTTGGGTGGAGCTGGAGTAGCTTTAACAACTGTATTGGCCTGTGGCACAGGTGATTTTGGGGGAGTTGGATTAGCCTTATTATCAATTAGTGGTGATCTTGAGGGCATCAGAGTAGCTTTGTTGATTTGCTGGCTTGAACTTGATACATGTTCTTCACACAAAACTTGCTCAAGTTTACATGGAGTGGGACTGGCAAGCACAGATTTGGTGTTTATGGTGGATGTTGCCGTTGCTGGAACAGTTCCATTGCTGTCGTCACTTGTGGCTACAGGTACAGCCTTTGGAAGTGCTGCATTAACATTTGCATCATTAACAACTACGAAGGATTGCTCGGGCTCCTTCAGAACCTGGGGAGTCTTCTCTAAGGAGTTAGATGAGGTAGATGAGGATGCTAAGGAAGAATCCACTGTGGCCTCAGCAGCTGCCTTCTTTTCCAGATGGGCCTTGAGCAGTTCCCTGCCCTCAATTTCTTTCTGAAACAAACATAAATGCAAACAAACTAATCAACTTTTTTACTAGCAGCTAAATAAAGCAGCAGGATAGCTGATAGGTAGAAGTGCTACAGAATATTTATAATCTTAGTATAAGATTAAGTAAGCTTCTAACTCAGGAAATGAATCACCGAATTCTTTTGTAGGATATCTACCAAGTAATATGCTACAGATAAAGTCACCAAATATAGGTTTTCGGAAGAAACTTAAAACATTTAGAATGCAATATTCATGTATCCAGCTACAGCGTATTCACAGAGCTGGAGGTGGTATGTGCTTTCTGTACATATACAACAGAAAAGGAAGGAATTGCTGCTCTGCCAATTAGATCATGATAATCGAGCGATATGTGTTATCTCGCCAAAACATATCCACAGTATCAGAGCAACAGCTCTGGTGTTTGTCCCTGCAATTGAACTATGTAGCAATCGCAATCAAATTCCAAAGCATTGTATTTATAGCATCACGGGTCTGCATCTTACATTTTTTAGATTTCCCAAAAAAAATCCTTGAGTTTTCTACAAGTATTATAATTCAGTCAAATACAATGAAAATCTTAACCAGAAACCATTAAGTAATGTTTTTTAGGGAAAATAGTATCTCAAAAAGATGATCTAAAATTCCAAATTGAAAATCGGCAGCTATATCTTTAGTATATCAACAATGCAAATCAGACTCAGGGGTATAAAATTGTGATAAAGCTAAAATAAACTTAAAGAGTGTGCTCGAGTAAGGCAGATATGTCCTAAATTAAAGTGAACATTCAATAATAATTAAAGCATAATTATAAACAGTACCCAGTACTTTTTGAGAACAGCTGCTTCACCTCATGTAGTCGTTGCCCAAGCTCACGAAGCCGATCTTTTAAAGTGAGTAGAGCAGTCTCCTGGTCACGCCTTGGAGCTGGACCACAGGCAGACATGTTGCGGTCTGAGCAGCTAGAAGAGGGAAGGTCATCTTCATACTGGGAAATGATTATACTGCTGATACCCCTGTTGCGTCGATTTCTTCCTCTGTTGCGCCAAATTGGGATTCAGTTATGGTAAATTATTAAATCCAAGCTACCAAGAGAAATATCGCAAAGTTTGGATGAAATGCCAACTGACCTATTAGGTGTTATAAGACTTGTACTGTCTAGCAAATTATTTATTTTGCCTCGTATGCTGTTCACAGCAGCAGACACAGATGTTACCAGTGTCTCGATGTCCACAGTAGAATCGTCATCTTTACATGTCTGTGAATTGTTCATCTCAATACCAACACCATTCATTGCATTGACAGGTTGTGTAATCTTCTCACACGTGTCAGTTTGGCATACCTCTGTTGATCCACTTAGATTGTCTGGTAAATCTGTAGCACCTTCACCAAAGTTGTCAGCTTTCACATCAGATTGCCCTACCTGCTTAGAGTCCTCCCTGTCATGATTTGTGCTTCCATCCTGATGCCTTTCTAGAAAATTTGAATCAGATTTCTCTTCTCTTTCCTTGTCCTTAACCTTACGATTGTTCTTCTTTTGTTTCACCTGAAATTGTTAGTGTAAGCAAACAAATTTATAAAATGTCACTTAATGCAAAAGAAATGACAAATTGGGCATTAATAAGAATGAAGGGTGATGCCAGTAAAGTAGAGACTCGAAAAAACACTAGTTCAACATGTAATATGGTATCACCAAAAATGGGTTCTTGACATGCAAAGCACCTGGTAACTTGATAGAAGCATCTCATGATAACTTTGAGGACCTTGAGAGCTCAGAATTTAGAGCTAATGTATTTGACGGATACAACTAAAAACTTAATTCAAATTAAATGGTACTTGATGTGTTATGGGGCCATGGGCTACATGGCAAGGTAGAAGCAGCATACCGAAGCACTGAAGCAGTGCACCAACAAAAGCAGCTCGCATCCAGGAACAAGCAAGCTGGATTAGCATGCACACATGATTTACAAGATAGTTGGCTTCAAGCATGGTTAGCTAATTATAGTTTACTATACTACCTCCTCTGTCTCAAATTATAAGACGTTTTAGCAAGACATAACATATATGTAGGTGCATAGCAAAAGCTATGAATCCAGAAAAGCCAAAACATCTTATAATTTGCAACGGAGGGAGTAAATCCAATAATCCATACCCATCTGTTAGCCTTTTTTTATGAAACCCCATCTGTTAGCCTTATCAGTCTGTTAGTATTAGTACACATGTTACAGATAGATCTATATATAAAAAGCATGTCATTTCCTTTAGAATAGGCAAGAAATAAATGGGTCTCAGAACGATCAGAGCCTCCTGCCACAGGGATGAACCAGCTGCTGACAAGAGATCTCGCCATTATTCTGTACCCCTGGCGGTTCAGCTGTAATTAGTTTATATTTTCGGTGTCAATTAGGCAGTAGTGCTAATTAACATATTCTATGTTTAAATAGTGATTATCATGAAAAAATTAGTGTTATATTTAATAGTCTATAATTAGTTGTCATTGTTTTTAAATAATAGATACAATTAGTTAACCATTCTCATCCCATCCACTTTCATGCATCCAACCAAACAGAAAAATGGCTCGCCCCATCCATCCAACCAAACAACAAGCATTGATAAACCCACCCCCAGATCCATGGATCCCAACAAACTTGTTCAAGCAAACTACAGCAGGTCAGCAGCAATGATTTCATCAAGACATCCTGATGCCAACCACATTATATTGAATCAGGAATTAAAAAAGAAGACTGGGTGAACCACATTAAAAAAGAAGACTGGGTGAACCACATTATATTGAATCAGGAATTAAAAAAGAAGACTGGGTGCACAGAACCACATGAAGAACGCAACCTGTTTTTTCTTTGAACGCTTATCCTTTTCAGTGGCACTGCCACGCTTCCCCTTCATCTCATTTTCGAGGAGCTCCTCTTCACGAATAAGCTCCTCTTGCCTCTTCAAAGCAACAGCTTCTTGATAGGCAACCTCAATCCCACTAACATGAAAGCAAAATGTAACAAAGCAATGCATGAAATAGTAGTCAGGGCATGTCAAGATACTGGAACAGAATGAATTGAATTTTGTGTATAAAAACATTGGTAAATAAAGAACGTAAAGAACACACTTTGATGCAGAAAAGCAAAAGTTCATTAAACAACTTCTAGATAATCAGCGGCATGAATCTTCTGATTGACGATGTCTAAACATGACATGATACCAGAAGAAACAAAATGGTTGAAAACGTTCATAGGCTGGCCAATAAACCAACCATGTGCAGCTAAGAAGATAGTAAAAACCAAAAAAAATACCTAAATATATGAGATAGAACGGATATTTCAAGTATCTTCTGACCAAGCTGAGTTAGGCGCCTTTCTTCACGCTCAATAGAAACTTTGTTAATTTCTCCAGTACCACCATCCTGGAAGGATGAGAATGAGAAGGAAAAAAAAAGTAAGCAGCAAAATAATAATTATATTGTGCAAAATAATGCTAGCAATTTCAAGACATAAAGACCACAAGCAGAACAGTTGACAGTTCCATAAGATTTATACTACCACTTATATTACTGGAAAATGGCTTCATTTTGACTTCCACCATCAGAGGTAGAACTTCCAGGACTGATTGCAGAATGTTGATTACATGATTTTGGAGTTTTAGAAAGTGAAGAATTCAAGGGGAATAAGCAAGCTTGTAACAAATCTGTTAATGCTTAATGTCTGGAGAGTGACTAAATTAGATGAGTAATCAGCTTTGAGAAATAAAAAATAATAATACAAGAAATTATACTTGATGCTTAATGCTTTTAACTGACACCAGTCTCTTTAGGTTATGAACTTATTAGACATCACAACTACCTACTGTGGCCACACTGGCGACAAGTCTTCTAGCTAGCAAGTAAAATAGATTAAATCCATGGATGAGAAACAGGTGGATAAATTTTGAGCAAAACAAAGTTAATTCATATCATGTGATGAAACTAAACAGATGCTAATGTTGTGGAATCATGATAGAATTCACCTGGGGGAAGAAAATTCAATCTCAATGATAAAACTAAGGGATCAGGTTAATCATATAACAATACCTACCTTAGCACGGGTTTGGGAACATTTGTCATCTTTTGGTGACAGAGATTGACAAGACAAGGGCTCTAAAGCTGCCCTCTCAAGCACAGTTATGAAGTCACCAGCCAAAACAAACATGTCCAATTCAACATGGACCATAGGTGCTGATAGCTCCTCCAAGTCCATTGAAGTTACCGTTCCTTTCTTGCCATTGCTACAGCCCTCAAGTGCCTTAAAACCCGTATACAGAGCATCCATAACTAATGTTGATGTCACGTCTTTCTCAACAAAAAAATGCTTCACCACTATTTTTAATATGATGTCGCTCTTCTCTCTGGACATGCAATGCTTTGTTGTTGGGTCAATTGCAAGCCAGAAAGCACGGAAACTGCAACAGAAAGAAGAGTCAGCATACATTATAGATTATATACCAAAAATGGCAAGTATTAAACCATTCTGCATTCACAACATTCAAAAGCCCATTATCTGACCTGGACCACCTCATTTTGTCATCAATAAGCCTGATAAGTTTCCTTCTGCGTTCTTGAACAAAACGTCGGTAAATTTGTTCTATGTTTGTCGTGTAGACACGGAGCAGTTCTCGACGATACGGGCGATCAAGGCAGCGAAATGGTCTGTCTGCTTTCTCCCTCCAGTATCCAAAAACAAAAGAGATAACAGTTACAATTTGTTTTTGTGATCAATTGATGAAAACTCAACATCTCTCTTTCTAAGATCTTTGAGAAGTATAATCTCATACCAAGAAGGGTTTTTTTAACTCAGTATCAAGAAGCAAAATTACACCTTGTAACAGAATAAAGCTTATTGTGACTAAAAAGTTTGAAAGAAAGTTTCTACTAAATGAGCAATTACACCTTGTAGCATATTAAGTTAGAATTTTTAATAGGACAAGATGACACAAGAAATCCGTGTTTGAATTATCCAGAAGAGCACAAATTACCCCAACAAGATCATATCAACTCCAAGTGCATCATATGAACATCACTGGTATTTTAAAAGCATGGTAATCAGATTTCTTTAAGAATCATTATGAAACTAATTACCTGATAACTTGAACTTGAGCTATGATTTCAAGAACATCATCAACAAGAAAACCATCTTGAATCTTTGATAGCTCCATAAACTTTTTCCACCCCCAATCATGTTCCTTCTTCCAGAATTTGTGCAAGGTGTCTGCAAAGTTACTTAGTCAATTTCTGAAGCTGGCTGTTTATCTCAGAAGGAAGAAAACATCAGTTCAGCTCACCTGAGTATTTAACTTTCTTTGGATCAAGGTTGCCTACAGCTATGGTAAACTGTGCAAAATGGCTCCATCCTTAAAGCATCAAGACCATGATTAGGAGGCAAAAGATATGTGGAGGACAAAAGAAAGGATAGGCAACACAGTAGTATCAAACCTGGGAGAAGTTTTTCATGATTAGCAACGCAAAGAAACAACGACAAGTGATTGGAGACATCGCATCCTTGAGGGTAAACTAGAATATACCTGCAAAATGAGCAAGAGATCAACTTATAGAGCATCCAAGCAGTGTGCATTACAAACTGAGCTGCTCAATAATGTATAATCCCAAATACAGAAAAGGCACACAAAAACTACTGGAAAACGATAGTGATAACAGCATGGCATGCGGAAATAAGGTGATTTACACTTTACATAGACTAACTGGTTCAAGGATCATAGAAATATGATGGAACTAGAGTGCAGAAGAAACTAAAAGGTGACCTAATAGCATGCTATGCGCCCTAATTTAAGTTTTAAAGCAATAGACAAAATCATTGGAAGAATCCCCAGAATGCAATAAAACCAAGTAGAGAAAATCCACGATATTCCAGCAAACGTCAACATATCACATATCAGCAAGACAAATATAGAAAAAATCATAAATATAAGAATTTATATTATTCAGAAAAGGATGAAGAAGCAACCAAAAATCCAAGCCAATAAAGGTCAAAAACTAGTGACATACATAACTAATATCAAAAACATCCCTTCTTAACAATGACTGAAACTTAGGCTTTTTTTTTCTTTTTCTTTTTTTGCGATTACTGAAACTTAGGCTTCTGAGTTAGTAGCAGCACTTTCTCAGAACAAAAGTGGTACAGAATAGTGGTATACACATAACTCATGCTGCGATACATTTCAACTTAATGGTTTTAACACCTCTATAGTTCCATCACCAAAATTTAATAAATAAAATAAAATAAAATGGACAGATCCTAGTAAGGCACTGGTTACATCACCAGAAGTCCAGAATGAAAGTCAATTTATGGTTAGTATGGAACTTCCATCTCGTCCTCAAAGATTGTGGGAAGAGCATATGGTATTAGCTTGCTTTGTAGCAAGTCATAAAGGAATGCAATCTATGGCATTTTAAGACATTGATTTACACAATTGCACAGAATAGTAATTAGGCCCATAGAATAGCAAATATAAAAATCAGTGTGATAACTGATGTATGGAAACATGGAGTGAATATTACAGCTCCAAAAACTGAACAATAAGGAACGTTTCAAGTAACTGTAGAGGGGCTGCGACCAGATGCGATCTGTTGGACATGGCGGGATGGAGCCGTCGATGTGACCGAGCAGACCGAACTTGCCGCACATGGTGGTGAAGAAGGTTGACCACTTGGTGTAGTTCGGCAGCTTGAGGTCCAGGACTCCAGGGTGATCGGAACATGCGAGCGCACGTTGATGGTGGCGTAGGAGAAGATCGCTGGAGCAGGAGTGTCTCCCATGGCCGGCATAGATGGGGATCCGGCGAGACCTGAGGTCGCGGACGAAGTGGAGGATTCGGTGGTCATGATGATGGCGGCGCGACCAAGAGGAAGGCACAGCCGGTGGTGCGGTGGCGCACAGGTGCAAGAAGCAGCCTGAACGGGCAGGGACGGCGCACCGGGCTAGGGCGGCGGCGCCAGGAGGGAGCAGGGGAGTGGCAGCGGTAGAGAGAGGAAGCCCTAATCTGTCCCGGTCGCTGATACCATGTTGAGAGGTAACGATAGGGGCAATGCACCGCACACCCAATGAGGGGGGTGGCCTGTTATATATATATATAGCTGAGAAGGCTTGGAGTGCAAGTACATTACGTACAATACAAGTCAGGCCATACATAGATAGATATATCTCTAATAGTAACAGGACAGCTATTGGTAATGATGTTGATCATAAACAGGTTCTGAACCATTTTTGAACTTTATATAAGACAAGGTAATCAAAATAACAATTATATAAAGCCAATTATTTCCAGTTTGCAGAGATTCATGATTCCTGTCACAATTTAATGTTCAACACTAACAGCGAGGGCACTAGAGTTTTAAAACCATTATGAAAACATGTGATAGTCTCTTACATGCATCATTATCACACACAACAGTGAAGAAACATGAGCCAGAGAGCACTGTACTGCAATAATAGCAATGATTGATACATGATAGGTCACATGTAATCAAGTACAACTAAGAAAAGCGCGCTAATATAGACTAATGGCATATAAAAACAAAGCTAAAACACAGACATTTCAAAGTGCATTCATCACCGGACCAATAAGGAAAGTAAAAATGAGGAATGCAGAATGCCACAGCAGCATTGGGAATATTTAATCTTACCACTTGTAGCCACCAGCTTCAAACGGTTCACTTTTCATTTCTCTCTTCTTCTCCTTTGAAAAGTTTTCAATTTTCCAAGTATGTCTCCCAAATAAATCTGAAGGTCTAGGCCCTGAGATCATACAGATATGCGCAAAATGAAATGACGCTGCAACATTTACTCTACTAGTAAATTAAAATAATTCTAAATGCCACCAAAGGGAAAAAGAAACACATGTGAGGAGGAAGTGAGTAACAGCAAGCAGTGTGTATCTGAACTAAGAACATGCACCTATGTTTGTCCTTTAATCGACCAGGCACAAATACTGATGCAAAAACACTGAAGCTAACCACAGACATTGTTGGAAACAAAATCACTTTGATTCTCTCTTCAATAACACAAGTAGCTAGTAACAAAGGTTTGCACTATACTGATCTCATAGCTTCGCACTACAAGCTTACACACCTTGCTTGATCTTCACAACCAAGCTATACTATCACACATACACATACACACAAGCTTACTACACACCATATGCTAGCTTGATCTTCACGACCAAGCTCTATCCTCTATTGTTGAAGTGTATAAGTAGATTGCCTACCCCTTCCCAATGGCTTAAGCTTTTGCGTTCATCTGGTTAGTGCTGTCCACTCTAACATGGTATCAAAGCCAGAGGTCTCGAGTTCGAATCCTAGCAGAGACTTCATTTCTGCCTCTGACCCCTTTATTTCCACATTTGTGCCTTCGTCTCTGGCTGCACGTGGGCTTACGTTTGCACCTTCGTCTGTGGCTGCACGTGAATGGGAGTGTTGAAGTGTATAAGTGGATTGCCTACCTTTTCTCAATGGCTTAAGCTTTGGGTTCATCTGGTTAGTGCAGTGTGCAGTCCACTCGAACATCTATATCTCAAACTTTCTACTTCCTCCGTCCCAAATTATAAGACTTTCCAAGAATCTTGGAGAGTCAAAGCATCTCAAGTTTGACTAATAATTATAGAGAAAACTACCAAGATTTATGATATCAAATAGGCATACTTTAAAAATATAATTGATAACGAATCTAACGATACTTAGTTGACATCATAAATGTTATTATATTGTCATATAAGTTTGGTCAAACTTGAGATAGTTTGACTCTCCAAGATTCTTGGGATATCTTATAATTTGGAACGGAGGGAGTACTTCACAAGAGGGTTCCTACCCCTTTTATGCTTTCAGGGTTGGTTACTACAGCACTGCTACAGAAACTGACCTAATAGTACACAGCTCACATTACCCTACTTGCTAGCTAAGCAAACAGCTGTTACAGGTAGAAGTAAAAGCCAATTTGCTCTATTTTTCACCCCCGGCAGTTTACTTGTTGTTTCCTGCAGTGGTAACCTTCAAGTTGACTAAATCAACTAACAACTATAGCTAGTACTAGAAACTTCAGAGCTGCTGTTTTCATGTAGCTCTCTCATCCTGGAACCATCTAGGCCTAGACAAGCATGTCTAGCACTAATATGCTTATATGACAAGATTAATCCTAACAGATATGATTATATGTAAGGGATCACGTTATAAAAACAAAATCCTACATCAATAGGTAACTAGATTATATACGGGCATTGGAAACGAGTTCTCAGGAATGTAATAACTTAGTGATTTTTTCATCACATGGATAGGAAAACATGTAGCAATTACCCAAATGGTATACAGGTTACCTGTCACGCGCCTAATGGCACCTCCCCAGCCCACGGCTAATGAGCCAGCTGCGGCCCATGAGAGGGCGTGCTACGCTACCACGAGTGAACAGTACCCGTTGCGCTACAGTAGCCACCGGCAATAAAATAGAAATAGGAAATAAGTTAGGAGATTAGAGTTTGGTTTGGAAAGGAGAATCCAATCTATAAGGATATCTCCCGTAGTTGCTTAGAATGCAAGTCCTATAGGGACTATAAATATAGGGAGGATATAATCAATCTAATCAGGCAAGAAAAGAGCTATTGCTCGAGATTAGAGTTTGGTTTGGAAAGAAGAATCCAATCTATAAGGATATCTCCCGTAGTTGCTTGGAATGCAAGTCCTATAGGGACTATAAATATAGGGAGGATATAATCAATCTAATCAGGCAAGAAAAGAGCTATTGCTCCTTCCTCTATCCCTCTCTCCTCCTCTCTGTTGCCGCCGCCCAAAGTTCCGCTAGGCGCTCGCCTAGGCGCGATTAAGCGCTAATCGACGGCCCTCCGCGTAGGCTAGGGTGTAGTCGCAATCCTAGGTGGGAGCAGCGCCTCGGCGGCGATTCTGCGGCGCGCAAGGCGGCGCGTAGGCGGACGACCCGCTCGCGAGCGAAATTTTTGGCCGCCGCGGAAGCGAGTGCGCGCTTATGGCGTCTGGCGCGAGAAAGGATGCGCGCGGGAAGGAGAAGAGGGAAAAGGTCCGCCCCCGCTCGATTCTTGCCTTCCAGGTCGCAGATAGCCGCTCAGCCGCTCCCGCTCGTCCTCTCCTCCTGCGACGGCGCGCCAGAGGGAATCTCCACCCGCCGGCCCCGCCGGTCGCCCTGCTCCCCGCGACCCCGCTTGGAGGCTTGTCCCGGCCGGCCTCCTATGCCCCGCCTGGAAGTTCTTCACCCAGCCGACAGCCTCATCCCTAAGCGGCAGCAGCGCAGCACCAAGGTCAGGCCCCTCCCCTGCTCCTCTCCTCTGATTTACTGTAACCTATGTATTCAGCAGTATTGCTATATATAGTTATATACATAATATATATAAAAGTTATGGCTATATTGCCAAAACGCCTAGGAAAACGCCTAGGCGCAATTAATCCCGACTAGGCTCTAGGCTGAGGGTTAGCGCCTAGATTCCGCCCAGCGCCTAGCGAAACTTTGCCGCTGCCTCCTCTCCTCCCCTTGCGCTGCCCTCCTCTTCCTCCCCTAAACCCTAGCCACCGCCCTCCATAGCCGCAGCCACCTCCACGTCCCAAGTGACGTGTTACATTACCGCACAAAATATTTGAACTAGAAGTGGAGCATAGGAACCAATTGCAAATAAAAGAAGTAAACCATGATGTTAGATTATGATTTCTTCAAACATCAAGAAACTTATAAACCTTTCAGTTCAGATGTTTGAATCTATGCTCATACTGACACACTATACCATAATTTCCAGGCATATCTGACACCTCTGCATCTATGGATCATAAGCAACCAGTATAGACTCCAGTCCAGAAAAGGGTATCTGTTTTCTTTGTTGTGATGATGATATTCTACTTTTTATGGATTTAATAAAATAGAGTCGGGCCCTGTTTGGTAGAGTACCCGCTCGTTACCACCCAGATAAGCGACAGAATCCCGCCAAACGGACTGCGACCAACGAGCGATGGCTAGCTGAAAACGAACGCGAGCAGGCCTTTCCCTAAACGCGGCCTCAGAGGCGCGTTGGCTTAAACGCGGTCGCGCGTTCGTGGGTTGCAGAATCAAACAGGGGGTTAGACTGTAATGCCAGTAACAGGTAACACCAGAAAACTCAAAGGCAGGTATCACGCACCAGGATCATCGTCTTCACTATCGGTGTCCCAAAAGGGAGGGGATGTTGAAGGGATCCCATTATCAACATGCTCGCAGCAGCGCCACTCAGAACGGGAATCAGCAGAGACATTTTGATCCTCCCCCAACCCACTGGTGCTTGCAGCAGAATCATCTAGTGTGATAGCATCAGCCATCAGCAAATCCTCGATGTTCCAACAGTTGTCTAAAGTCACAGCTGCATATAGAAACAACAAGGGCAAACTCACACTAAATATAGTATAATCAGGGTTCCAAAAAGCGGCACTAAGCGCAAGATTCACGCGCTGAAGCGCTAAGCGTATGGGGTATAAGCGCTCCCAAAGCGGCGCGACCCCTTGGTGGAGCAGCAGCTGCTACTGGCTCCCACTGCCCGCCGGCCGCGCGCGGCGCGCAGGGCAGCCGCAGGTGCCGGGCGCCGTCGACGGTCCAGCGGAGGCGGGAGTGGAGAAGGAGGTGCGTACGCAGGGTCGCCGGCCGGTGTGCGGCGGACGGAGGCGAGGGCGAGAGGCGGGAGGGGAGCCGCTGACGCCGCCGCCGCCGAGCCTGGGACTGCCCCCACCGTAGCTGAGAGCGCGAGTGGGGGAAGGAGTAGAAGATGGAGCGAGGAGACGAAGAAACGGCGGCGGATGTGGCGGATGCGCAGCAGCGTCAGGGTGAATAGAGAGAAAATGGGAATTTTGAGCCTCCTCTTTTTCGTGTCACTTTTGCAAAAAACACCCCGCCACGCCATCGGTGATTGAACGAGGAGAGAGAGAAGTGCCGTCGTGTGGCGAGGCGAGACGCGTGTACGCGTCGTCGTCTCCAAGCCACACAAGGAATCCACAGCCTTTGGCTCGCTCGGTTCGCGCTTCATCCCGACGGAAGCCCTCCCCGTCCTTCCGGGGAATTTACATTTTTACCATTATTAAAGTTGGCACTTATAAATCTCACTATTATCGTGTCACTTACACATTTACCACGTTTGTCTATCTGGCACGCCAGCGCGAAGCTGACACGCTGGCACGGGCACGCCAAAAGACCCAGTTGTCCCTGCCTTCAATCGCTCAGACGCGCACTCTCTTCCCCATCTCGTTCCCCCGTTCCCCCGCCGCCGCCTTCTCAGCCCGCCACCGCCCGCCTCGCATCCCACGGCTCCACCGTCACGGCGACCACGGAAGGCGACGTTGGTTACCTCTGGTTCATCCCTCAGCGACGGATTGAAGGTATGTGGGCTTACTTCCCCCCACTTTGGAACCCAGAGGCCAGAGGTCGTATCATTTAGGGTTAGGGTTAACGGCCGCCACTGACTTCGCCTTCCTCGGTTGTTTCCCCCTTCATAGTAGGCGCTTGATGTAGGACGTCTCCATCTGATACGTGTTGCAATGGGTAGTGGTGATTGCTCCTGCCCTCCTTGGTACGCCATCTACCACCGTATAGCTAGTTGTGTAGTACTTCTATTCTCTTTGCGCCCTTATGTTTATGCATTTTTTGTTTATGGTGATGCCAGGATCGATCTTGACAGTGCATTTAGGTTAGATGTTAAGGTTGGTCAATATGTTGCTGATGGTGAATATGAGCTAGTGGACATGGCAGAGCAGCATCATCAGATATGGTTTGATAAAAACAGTCAGTACATTCTCTCTTAATTCCATGATGATTTATCCACAAAAATTATCTGGGGGCCATCTCAAACACTTGCAGTATGGGCTGTAGACCAAGAAACTGGATCTGAGTGGAAGCTTAGGAGGGATGAGCATGTGCAGCAGTTGATTAAGGACAACTGGGATGAGAGGTTGGCTTATCTGACAGTTGATGTTGTGAGGAAAGGCTCATTTGTTGACAAAGATAGCTTTGCTTCTTCTAGGCCTAGATGTTTCTCTGGTGTGACTAATGAACATAATGCAGAGCCTAATGATGATGAAGGTTGTGGTGATACTTGTAGCACCCCATCTCGGCCTGATGAACAACCAGTAGCAGTAGTTGATTGGAGCCTTCTAACCATATAAGAGAACCCAGCAGATGATGGTAC
Organism: Microstegium vimineum; assembly: GCA_022036555.1. Lineage (NCBI taxonomy): Eukaryota > Viridiplantae > Streptophyta > Magnoliopsida > Poales > Poaceae > Microstegium > Microstegium vimineum. The sequence goes on along the minus strand of CM039137.1, from coordinate 12,079,934 downwards.
TGTTGCACAGCTTGTTGATGAGGATCATATATATGAGGATTCAAGCAAGCTGAGGTTGAGGATGAAGAAGATGGTACAAAAGAGATCCCAATTCCAGCTATGTCAGCAGAGATGCATGAAGACATGAATCAAGCAGTTGTTGATGTTGATGACATAGCTGATGAAGATTCACTGTTTGAATGGGATAGGGATAATCATGATATGAGTGTAGGAACTTGCTATCCCAGCATGAAAGAGTTTAGGCTAGCAGTTAGACAGTATGCTATTAAAAAAGAGTTTGAGCTGATTATTGAACATTCAGACAGTCAGAGGTACAGGGTTTGCTGTGGTGCTTTAGACTGTCCATAGAAGCTTAGAGCCAGAACTCAGCATGATGGCAGTGTGAGGGTACATTTTCTTTTTGCTGTTTTCATGTTTGTTTCTATTTTTATTTCTATTTCTATTTAAGGTTCTATTGCATTGCTTTGTTAGTTATTGGTGGTTCACAGCTGATGTATTATACTTATGTATGGTTGTTTTTTATGAATGCAGATTCAAATTAATAAGGTTGCACATAACTGTCCATCTAGGCAGAGAGTTGAAGCCCCAACTATGGCAAATATAAAATGGGTGGCAGAGAGAGCAGTTCAATTTCTAAAGAAGAAGCCAACCATGGGGGCTAAAGAGATGCAAAAGGAGCTGAAGTTCAAATATGGCATTGACATCAACTACCAGACAGTGTATAATGGGACTAAGAGAGCATTTGAGAAGCTTTTTGGTAAGTGGAATGATTCCTTTGATTGGTTATATAGGTTCAAGGCTGAAATAGAACTAAGGTCACCTGGTAGTGTGATTGAGATAGATATTATCACTGATGATGAAGGCAATGTTAGGTTTAGCAGATTTTTTTGTGCATTCAAAGGTTGTATAGATGGCTTCTTGAATGAATATAGGCCTTATATTAGTGTAGACTCCACAGCTTTGAATGGCCTGTGGAGTGGCTACATGCCTGCAGCCTTAGCTTTAGATGGCCATAACTGGTTATTTCCATTAGCATTTGATTTTTTGACTCTGAGACAAAAGAAAATTGGGTTTGGTTTATGGAGCAGCTTAGGATAGCAATTGGTCCCATGGAGCACTTAGCAATCTGCACAGATGCATGTAAAGGTTTAGAGTCAGCTATGAAAGATATGTTTTCAGAGGCTGAGTGGAGAGAGTGCTTTAGGCATATGATGGAGAATATGAAGAAGTACTATACAGGTGATGTGTATGGCAAGAACATGTGGCCAGCAGCTAGAGCATATTCCCCACACAAGTTCAAGTACTTCTTTCATAAGGTGTTGGCAGCTAGTCCAAACGTGCAGACATGGCTAAATAAGCACCATCCATTTCTTTGGGCAAGAAGCAAGTTCTCTGTTCATATCAAGTGTGACTATATAAACAATAATCTAGCTGAATCTTGGAATTATTGGATAAAAAAGCACAAAGACCTGCCTTTGCACTGCATGGCAGATGCCATTAAAGAGCAGATAATGCTGGTGTTTGCCAGAAGAAGGAAGATTTCTACTGCATTGCCTCCTGGTATATTCCCTGTTGTAATCTATCAGCTCAATGTTGCATCCAAGGGACTAAGTCACTTACAGATTTTCAAAGGGCACCCTACTGAGGCTGAGGTCACTGAGGTTTACAAAGATGAGGAAGTTAGAAGGCATGTTGTCTACTTACCTCAGAAGATTTGCACATGCAGACAGTGGCAAGTGACTGGTAGGCCATGTCCACATGCACTCACAGTGATCACAAGCATGAGGAACCCTGACATGAGATCCTATGTGGATAACTACTACTCAGTTGCCAAGTTTCAAGCAGCTTATGCTGGCATTATTCCAAGCATCACTGATAGGAATCAGTGGCTTGAGGTGGACAAGGGCTACAAAATGCACCCTCCAGTCCAGAAAAAGAGAGAACCTGGAAGGCAGAGGAAAAACAGGATTAAACCATCAAGTGAGACAGGAGGCAAAGCAACTAGACAAGTTAGGTGCCCTAACTGTAAAGAATATGGTCACATGGCTAGTAGTTGGAGGTGTTCCTTGAATGGAACCAGAAAAAGGCAAGTTCTCACTGTAATTCAAAAGCCAAGTTTTCAATTACAACTAGCCAAGTTTTGTAATTCAAAAGCACTGACTACCTTATTTTGCAGGAAAAGAAATAATAAGAAGAAGCCAGCCAAGGTTGGCAGGAAGAAAGCCAAGACAGCTGATGGTGATGAAGCCCCAACTCCAAGGACAAGAGGAGCATTGGCAAGAGAAGCAGCAGCAAAAGCTAAGAGGAAGGCCATAAAAGCAGAAGTGAAGGCAGTAGCAGCAAGGGAACTAGCAGAAGCAGCAGCAAGGGAAGAACTGGAGGCTACAAGAAGTGAATTTGAAACAGCAAGGACAGAGGAAGGAGGGCTAGAACTGATGGCTTTGGAAGTCATTAGCCCAGAAACACCAGTTAGAAGGTATCCATCTCATGTTCTTCAAACTTGTTAATTATAGCTTGTCATTATATGTACTAACTTCAAATATTTTGGTCGTATCATAGGGAACTATTTGGAGAAGATGAAGAACAAGTTGAGCTTGTCAAGAAAATGACACTAAGTAGGAAAGTGTTAGGAAGGAAAGTGAAGAAAACTCCACCAAAGAATGGAGGCAAGGGCAAGGGCAAGGGCAAGGGGAACTGACCATGTTTGGTCTTTTATACACTGTGTTGATGTATTCCCCAGTAATCTATGTTATGTAATTAATTGGGGACAAAACAATCAGTATGGTGCCTTTTTATTTTGTATGGTGAAGACCATTATGTATTTTATTAGGCACAAAACAGTCAATATGGTGCCTTTTATTTTGGTGGTCAAGAAGATCTCAGTTATATAATGACAAACAATTAGCCCATATTTCTATGTCAAAAACATATTACCTATGTAATTGCACTGAATTATCCCCTATTTTGTTGTCATATTGCAACTTGAAGAATCATGACCCTAGTTGGTTTCGGTGATTAACGACAATTAGAGATTATTATGGCTAATGTGTGTGTTTTTTAGAGGCTATGCGTAGCTTAGCCATGGTGATCAAGAAGAATGGGCATTAATGGTCATCACTTAGCCCCCAAGATGGATATCGTTTCGGATTTCAAGGAGACATGATGAAGACCCTAGAATGATAGGCTAAGTGCCATAAGGAGATGAATGACACTTAGAAATAGATAGGGCTTCTCTTTTTACCTTTGACCGTACTATTAAGAGGGTTGAGACTAGTAGCTTGACTTAGGAAAGCTTCATGACTTAGGTGTGGTGCACACTTGACTTCCTTAGCTCTAAGCAAGCCTATGGTGACCGTAAGATAGCCTAGAACAACTTCCATATTCATCGCGACGAAAAACGAAGTTGATAGATTTGTTTTCTGGGCATCGGACGCTCCTGACAGGGGCGCCGGACGCTGTCCGTCGGCGTCGGACGCTGGGTGGTTGAGTCCACATCGTCCATCGACCTTCCAGTGGAGATGTTTTCTGGCTAAGTTTTTTAGGGTCCATCGGACGCTGGGAAGAGCGTCCGTCGACCTTCCAGAGAGGGTGTTTTCAGCCCGAGCCAGAGTGTAGCGTCGGACGCTGGGGATGAGCGTCCGTCGCCCAGTGACGTAGCGTTCGTCGCTGGGAACAGTGTGTCAGAACTAGCCGTTAGATAGGGCGTCGGACCATCCGTCGCCTAGGCGTCGGAGCGTCCGTCGCCCAATCTATGAACAGAAACTAGCCGTTGGGGCATGCGACGGACCGTCCGTCGCCTAGTCGACAGAGCGTCCGTCGCCAACTTAAAATGCCAACCTGAGACAGTTTTCAGAGGGTCTATTTATAGCCCCTCCCACTTCTCTCCCACCTTTCCTTTGCTCATTTGAGTTGCTGAGTTTGTTGAGAAGATTGGGAAGAGAGCAAGAGCCCTAGAGAGAGAGAGAGAGTGATTCACGAATCCATCCATTCTCTCTCTAGTTCATCCAAGAGTTCATGTGTGCATCCTCTAGTTGTGAAGCTTGAGTGAGTCAAGCGAAGATCGAGGCTTGTTACTCTTGGTGATCGACATCACCTAGACGGTCCGGTGGTGCTCGGAGGAAGGTGATCGCCGGAGGATTGTCGGCGCCCCTTCTCCATCAACGTTTGTGATCGGTTGTGGGCGATTCACCGAGCCGGAGTGGCGAAGAATCAGCCCGTAGAGAGCACTCATCCCTTGCGCGGGATTGAGGGGAAGCTATACCTTGCGAGGTGCTCCAACGAGGACTAGGGGGGAGTGTCGACTCCTCGATACCTCGGCAAAACATCGCCGTGTCAAGCATCTCTTTCCCTAGCTCTTTATTACCGCATTACTTTCCGCACTTGTCATTCTTTTCATACTAGAATTGTGTAGGAAGTTTTCGCTTTCCATTGACTTGCTACCGCTTTCTAGCTAGGACACACAAACGGTAGGCACTAGGGGGTTAATTGGCTCTTTATAGGTTTAATTCTTGTTTAGAAATTAAAAAGAGCCCAATTCACCTCCCTCTTGGGCATCTTGATCCTTTCACAACTCCACAATTATGCACTGAATGCATGTTACTGCCCACATATTTGTCACTTATCTGAGAAGAAGATGGTCATTCATTCAGTGACTCCAAACATGGGAATTTCATTGATTTCAAAGGTTCATTGACATACACATCCAATAAATCAGATCATAGCTTTCATAACAACTCCAAACACAACAATTACAAGACAAACAATGACATAGTTCATTTTTGACATAATTTTCTCTAGCTTCTTCTCCAGTTCCTCAGTTCTAATTTCCTTGACGCCCTCAAGCTTGGCGCCAACACTGTCTTCTGCTCCTTCTTCCTCCTCCGGTGCCTCAATCTGCTCACAACTGACCTTAATGATCTTCTTGTCGACCAACTCATCGAAATAAGCCTTCTGGAACTTAAAGTAGCCACACAACTTTGGATCGTGCAAAAAAAAACAAATCAGATGAGATGCTAGGGTTACAATGAATAACAAAACCAAATCCACCGCCACCGACCGTGTTTCTTGGGCATTTGAAGAACATGCGGCTCTTGTTCGTGGTATCCGCCTTCACATGGAGCTCAATAACACGAGCGAGCTTGCAATCGGGGCACACAATCAAAGGGAGCCTAGTCTCCGTACCAACCGGATACGCCACCGACCTCGCCACCGCGGAGCTCAGCCTCCTCGTGGACCTACTCGCGATGGATGGCTTGGCCCTATGAGACATGGCCTCGGTCGGTGACGGTGGAGCCGCGGGATGCGAGGCGGGCGGTGGCGGGCTGAGAAGGCGGCGGCGACGACGACTGGGGAACGGGGGAACGAGACGGGGAAGAGAGTGCGCGTCTGAGCGATTGAAGGCAGGGGCAGCCAGGTCTTTTGGCGTGCCCGTGCCATCGTGTCAGCTTCGCGCTCCGTGGTAAATGTGTAAGTGACATGGTAATAGTGAGATTCCAGTAGGTAAAAATATAAATTCCCCCGTCCTTCCTCATCCGCCTCGTCCTCGCCTTGCGAACGGCCGCGGACGCGCGTCGTCCGCGCCGGTGGCTAGGCCTCCCTCCGCATCGTCTGCGCCGGCGTCCGCAACTCCCTCCGCCTCGTCACTGATGGACCCTAGCCTTCACCCCCGTGCTCGCCTCACGGACGGTGCGTCGGCCTCGCCGGTGGCCAGCGGGCCTTCCTCCGCCTCCTGCTAGGATGCAGGACCCACGAAGGCTGCGGCGGGCCCGTCGCGTTGCCAATGCCTGACTTCTGCCCTCTCACGGTGAGCTATTCGATCCCCCTCCACCTCGAGTCGATTCGATTCGATTCTAATCCCACGCCGCGGGGTCATTTTCCTCTATCGGCCGCAACTGAAGAAGAAAACGCTATTTCGCTTGTCTGATCATCAGATCGATGGCGCGCTGAAGGAGTCGTTCTTGGAGACTGTGCTGAAGGACGCGGCGGAGATGGAGCGGCCTGTGCGGGAGGAGGCGGAGGAAGCGCTCAGCCTGGACTCTCAGACCGTCGAGCAGCAAGCGCCACCGCCCACCACGCCGGCACCGCCTCGCCGTTGTCCACGACCAGCCCCTACCGCAACATCCTGCAGGTGTTCCAGCAGTGCAGGAGGATGGACGTCGTCCGGGAGACTCCGACCAAGAATTACTGAAGCCGACGAGTGCAACAGAGCAGGGTCAGGCCCGGCCGCGATGTCGCAGCTTTTCGCCGCTTGCTTGCTCGAGAATGCCTGCTAAGATGCTCTGCTCAATAGTGACTTTCAGAAATTAAAACACACAAATCTTTTGCGTGATCAGAAAGAAAAAATATATATTTGTGGCACACGAAATTTCCAGTGCTTCCAAAAAATGTGTGAATGCAGCTTATATGTGAACTCCATCTATTTTCTGAATTGAGTGCTGTCAGTTTGGTCACACAGTGCGCAAATTTACATCTCCAATCTCATGAATTTGAGATAGGCTTACAAGGGTTCTCTTGTTTCTGTGCTGTGTAACTCTATTCCTCTTGATGAAACACGGGCTATAACCCCGATCGCGAAAAGAAAAACAAAAATATAGAGTTGAGTCTATTTCACACCTCTTTTTTGGATGCTGTGTGAGTAAAAATGTTTGGATTACTATTGCTGAACTAATTGACCAAGATCTGGGTGATGACTTTGAATCGATTGCTCGATTTTGGGTTGCTAGTAAACAACATAAGCTTACTAATATCATTTCTTCAGCAGTTCTTTGGTCTGTGGAAATTAAGAAATGAACTATACTTTCAAGGTGTTACATGGACAGGGATGAGAAGAGTGCTGCTGCGAATTGTGAGGATGATGAGAAGATGGTTGCCGCTGCTCAACCAGGACATTGCTTTGCAAGTGGAGGAATTCACAAGTCAAGGCTGGAGAGCAAAGCAAGCTTACCACCTCAACTGCGATGGAGGATGTTGGACGAGACAAACTTATCATCAGGGTCGGGGCCATTGGATGTTCAGCCTTCAGTCCTAGTCAAAGTAGCTTTGGCTCGGCCCGATGTGCCGCTTAATGTTGGGAGTCATTTGGTTTGTGTCACAAACAATGGCTTGATGTCGTGATGCTGGAGGTTGCACTGTTACAATGTTAAAACTGTTGCTTTTGGTAATACAAAAGCGGGGTCTCCCCTTTTATCAAAAAAAAAAAAAATAGAGTTGAACCTACGAGAACAAGAAATCAAAAAAGTCTCATGTTACATTATGATTGTCTTTGAAGTCCTATAAGCAATGGCCTAAACAGTTACCCATATTGTTGAATGATCTGGATAGATGGGATGTGTTTGACCCTAACAAAATCTTCACTAAGTTCTCCCAATCTATCAGTAAACGAGCTCGGCATGCCCACCAATCTCAGTCTCTGCAATGTAGCAAGAGACTGCAACCCAGTAGGAACTGTAGCTAGATTTTCACATGACATGATCCACACTTTCTGGACACATGGCATGGCTCCTTCATCAACATCCCATTCCTCCAGCTCCTCAAGTTCAGTTATGATAAATATTTTCAGGTTTGGAAAGCCTGGACAGCAGCATCTCATCACTTTTCCCTGGTATGCTTTGTTCAGCTGGAGGAATAGCAGATTTGGCAATTGAGCGAGAATTGAAAGTGGATCTTCTTCCAGTTTTGAGAAGCTCAAGCAGTCAAGCGTAGCTTTGTAAGCTTATCTAACTAAGTGAACCAATCTGACAATTTCTGTAATGGTCCAGCTATGTGCAGCTTCTGAAGGCATGTTGAAGGCTTCAATGTTGCAATGTCAAGAGGTCTGATGCCATCACCTGAGAAGATGGATAGGTATGATAGTTCTTTCATATTGTTTACTGAAGAACATAGTTTTTCTGTATCTTCATTGTTTAAATCCTCTACAGCAAGCTTTTGAAGCTTAGTAAGGCTTGCAATCTCATTAATAACAGTTGCATTTGCTTGCAAACCAGTTAATACTTGGAGTTCACCAAGCTGGGCAAATCCTGTCAGGACCTTGATGCTTCTGCCATCTTGCTTCATCTCTAGGTTTCTTAAATTCCTCAAACACTTGATCTGAAATGCAATTATATTTATCCAAGTCTTCCTGATATCAAGAGTTTGCAAGTGATAGAGTTTCTGCAGTGTTCTTGGGAGCTTCTTCAATTTTGTTCCTCTTAGCCCAAGATACCTCAAGTGAAGTAGTAGTCCTATCTCTTCTGGAAGTTTTAGCACATTGGCATTTTCTAAATCCAAAATTCTTACCATTTTAAATCTCTTTGCAACAATGTTGCTTTTCAATACAACAGGTGCCCTAGCACTGAACATGAAAACAGATCGCAATTTATTCTTGTGTTCTTTGTGGAATTGCACATGAGATGTCTGTAATTAGATGCGGCGAGCACTAGTGTTTGCACATTCATCATGACAAATGACAGAAAAGTTTCCATTTTCAGATAGTAAGACGGCAAGATCTTGAAGAAGATTATGAATCCTGCATGCTTTTACTCTTCCGCTGCTGCTGACGACTGACGCTTCTATCATGCTTCTGTTAATGAGCTCCATGAGGTAATTCTCTGCGGTTGTTTCAAGTGTCTCATCATTTTTCTTTTTCACAAACCCTTCAGCAATCCATAGTCGAACTAGTATCTTTCGTGAGATCTCTGAGTCATATGGAATGACAGAAAGAAGCAGAAAACATGGCTTTAAAGGGTGTGGAAGATCCTTGTAGCTTAAAAAGAGTGCTTGGTGGACTCCCATTTCACCATTTCTTAAGTCCTTCTGAATACTCTCCAAGACGCAAGTCCATTCAGTGTCTGTTTTTTGCTTCCTTGACATCATACTCCCAGCAGCAACTATAGCAAGGGGCAAACCAACACATTTCCTCACAATGTCCTTAGCGGTCTCTGTCAAATCATCAGGGCATACCCCATCTATCAAGAACGCCTTTCTACAAAACAAATTGTAGGAATCTTCAAATGTCATCGGTTGAAGTCGATGGACATCGCTTCTCACATCGAAAACTGACTCAGCCACGTCAACGCTAAGCGTTGTCATAAGGACCCGGCTCCTTCCATTCTTAGGCAATACCAGCTTGATCGCATCCCAGAGCCCTTTCTCCCAGACATCATCAAGCACAAGCAAAAACCGCATACCTCCGAGGCCACTCAAGAGCAGTTCTTGGAGTTGCCCCTCACTGAGAGAGTTTGCCTCGGCAGAGGGGATCCTCACCAGCCCCCTGGCCATCTCACGAAGGACAGCTCGCAGCTCCATCTTGTTTGAAACATAGACCCCTGTACACCTTCTTGGCAAGCGTGGTCTTCCCAGCGCCACCCATGCCAACCAAGGACATGACGCTCAGCTCTGATTCCTCACCCAAAATATGATGAAGCAACGCGTCCAGGTCTCTATCTAGGCCAACAGTATCTTTGTCATGAACTAGAGGAGACGAGGCTAAGAGACCAATAATCTTATCACTGGAGTCTGCTGGTTTGTTGGTCAGGTTTGGGTACTCAGACCGACGGCGAGAGATGTCGCACAGCTGCTTCTTGATGCGCCTGATCCGAGCCTCTACTTTGCTCCATGCTCTCAAGTTACCGAGGATGCTGCAAGGACGCACCTGATTGGCATCGAAGACATCGACGATGTCCTCCGAATCAAGCATGATGTCCCTCATCTGGTGGACCCATGCTTCTGTGGTCGCACTGCCATCGCCGTTGCACATCTCCACCTCGTGCAGGAAAAGCTGCATGCTGTGGAGCTCGTCGCGGAGCCAGCAGACATCCTGGCCTGTGGACAGGAGGCGACGGGCCTTGGTCGACTACTCTATGCGTAAGGAGGGATGCTATGCAGTGGATCAAGGAAGCAAGGATGTGTTCCGCCATGGGGAAAATATGTTTGGTACATGGAAGGTTGTAAGACTTGTAACACAGTCGACTTCTTGCTTTGTCTTAGAATAGTCAGCGTCAACTAGCAGGCTGGCAGCATTGTAGTTGTATAATTTTCATTTTGATTTGAGAAGATTTTTTCCCACATGCGTACGACTTTTTTATCATTTTTATTCTAGCGATCTGCGCAAGAATAAATTTGTTTTTTTTAGTAGTAGAAATTAGAGCATTAAAGAAGTTGTCGCCAAGAAGGCAAGAATCATGCATGTATGGAGTAATATTACATGCTATATGGTGGAAGATAAAATGAATTAAAACAATTTTAAATTGTAGCAATAACTTCATTATTGAGAATAAATAATAATGCTCTGTTCAGTTCAATGTGCAAGGCTAGGTCTATATAGATTACAAGCCATTACTGTTTATCGAAGATGCAAGGCTTTACCGTTCAGCTCTGTTTAAAAAATACTCTTCGCATGCTATGGGTTGCTAACAGTGAAAATATTATTGCTCGTGCTTTGCTCTTTGCAGTATGAATAATTATTGTTGTGTCAGAGATGCTAGGGTGGGCAGATCCGATTGTATAACAGTTTTCCCCCAGTGCGTCATTGTGGTGCATCGTTGTAAACCTAACTTCTTCTCATCTTAATATAAAAGATGTGCAAAAAAATTGGTGTGTCAGAGATGCGAACGATTGGTGACATGAGAACCTACATATAAGCTTGATTTTATAAGTTATTATAAAAAACACATAAAACTAAACATATACTCTGTCTGTCTCACAATACTAGACGTTATAAGATCGAGGGTAGAAACCAAGTTATGAGATAGAAGACTATAACACCCCTACAAAATAATCATCACTTTTGTCGATAGATTTGAAAGAGTACATTGATTGTTGATGCTTTTCGTCGTCAACCCTTCCCACAGCACCACTTTTACATTAAATAAGTATTAGAGCATCTTCAAGAGACTCTTTATATCCTTCTTAAATGCTAGAAATAGAGATTTTATCATTTTGGTAAAAAACTACCCCCAACAGCTTATCTAAATGATCATCTAAATATAGCCATCCTCTATTCTGGATTTTTCATTAGCCAAATATAGAAGATAAGAATAACTCTCTAGAGTATGTGTGGGATATAGAAAAACTGTTGGAAAGTGAAAAGATATACAAAGCGACTTTTATGCAAATGACTCTCTAAATGGTAATTTAGAGTGAAATTTAGAAAGACTCTTGAAGATGCTCTTAGAACAAACCTACAAGCAATTTTTCTCCACTGCAAAGGACAATGATAAGATGGATGGACTGATGAAATAGTACATAGACTAGGCTGGCACTAGCAGGTACTCCCTCCGTCCTAAATTAACTGTCGTTTTGAATTTTCGTGTCACAACTTTGACTAGATTTATATAAAATACGTGCAATATTGTGTCTTCAAATAAATTTATTAAAAAACTAATTCAAAATATCTATCTATGTATCATAACTATTAATAATTTTTTATATAAAATTAATTTAAATTTTTTCTCGGGAAGTGAGAAAGACAGATATTTTAGGACGGAGAGAATAACTCTATAACGTCAACTATTATGAAACAAAATTTAAATGCTACAACAATATGTATTTTGGGACGGAGAGCGTATGAGTTTGTGGGTAACCTGCATGTCGAGCTCATCCTATGGAGGAGGGAGAAGGTCATCACATCCCGTGTCCACCCCCCACAATGGACGAGCCCACACTTGTGGTTGCAGCGACAATCTCTAGCCTTCTCCATGAGCAGTGACGGGACGGGAACACGACCAGGCCTGTGACGGGATAGTCAATGGTGCTGCGCTTGAAGGATTTGAGAACACGGTCGAATTTTATTGTGGGCAAGAAGAAAGCGCATAAATAATAAATTAGGAAGCACAGAAATAATAAATAAGAGATAGAGGACAGAGAAAAAGAGTTGGAAATCACAGAGTGCAGGCATAAGATCTTTTCTTTTCTTTACGCGCGAGGTGGGTGATAACATAGACAGTGTGAGGCCACATTTTTTTTTAACCGACAAAGACTTGTTGTGTTCTGACATTCTAATCAAAGCATTTGTTAGCAAACTCCTGGTTTGAATACACTTGTTAGCTTTCTAGTGACGAATGACTTCTTCGACTGATTGTGTTCTGGTTGATAAGTCAGACTAATATTATTTTTAGGTGCCTTATTATAAACTAAAAATATTGTATCATGACTAATAAACCAGACTGATAAAGCAATCGAACATAGCGTGAACTTTGGTGTCAGTAGGCGCACTTGATTAGTGTGTGTGGGTGCGTGGCCGTGAGTACTCTAGGAAAGTTTTCCATGAACCAAGAGCTCACTCTTTCATTCCTGCAAGAATACAAATGAATTTGATCGTCATTTCAGTGAAAAAAAAATATAAATTGACGCCACGGGCGGATCTAAAAAGGGGTTGAGTGGGCTCTAGCCTCACTACAGTCGGTGTATTGAAAATATAGAGGAGTTAAGGGGAAAAAAAGAGAAAAGATAGAGAGATTAGAGGAAGAAGAAGAGATCGACCTCTCCTTCAATCTTGTTATAAGAGGTTGAGAGAGAAAAAATGAGAGAAAAAAAGAAAAATAAAGAGATTAAAAAAAGAAAGAAGATCGATCAGTCCCCCTTCAATCTTGTCCTAAATCGGTCACTTATTGACGCTAGGAAAACGGAGAAACGATATTTCATTAAAACTCAACTCCTATGGAAAACCTCCGATCTTTTCCAATCTCAAAACGGAATCTTATTGAGGATCACACATAGATGTCGTTCGAAGGACGGGCGAGGGGGCAAGGCAGCAGGCAGCATCCCTTGCCTGCTAGTACCAGTAGTAATCACCTACGTATATGTATACACCGTGCTCCATTGATTCATAGCGTCCGGATGCATTTAACTCTACTCCTAGCGCATGCTGCATGCAACACGGCGACAGGTGCCGGGACCCCGGGGCATGCATGCCACCCTCAGGCCTCAGGTGGCAGCGCTGGTCATCGTACTGTTTGAGTTTTTTTTTTATTAACATCGTACTCATCGAGCTAACGGCCTTCTCCGGGGCGCTGCTAAGGGGGCGTTTGGTTGTCGTGATGGAGGCCGGTCAGGCTCTAGGCATGCAAGCGAGAGCTGTTTGGATGCCTGTGTGCGGCCTCTAGCCTGGCTCGACGCATGCAGCGAGCCCTCGAGAGCCTGACTCCTGGGAAACGGATTTTGCATTCGTTTGTGCTGAGCCTGGCTAGCGCGAGCCACGAGCCCATCGCGCTGTGAAGAGGTACATGCACGAGACAACAGAAAGCAGAGAAACCAATCAAGAGTGGCTGTATGTGGGCATCTACATGTAACGCAAACCAAACAACCGAGGGCGCATACAAGGAGCCTGGCTCACGGGCGCCTGGCCACCGGATGCAAGCATGGCTGCCCAGAGATGAGAACCAAACGCGCCGTAAGGTTCGAGCGGCCCCTCTGTTTAGATGTCTTTAAAATTACAAAAGTTTACACAATTTATCACATCAAATTTTTAGATGTATACATGAATTATTAAATATAAATAAAAAATAATTAATTACATAATTTAATTATAATTTGTGAGATAAATATTTTAGACCTAGTTACTCTATAATTTTTTAAACAATAATTATCAAATATAAACGAAATAGCTACAGTAAACTTACAAATATTTTTTCATCTATAAACACCCCAAGGTCACGGTCAGACCCGTGCACAGTGCCGACCCAGCTCACCTCCCCGGGCAAGCGAGCATCCTGGGCCAGTCCTAGCTCTCAAGCGTCCTGTCCTCGTGGGCCATGCTTGTTTGGGCCCGTCCGCCTGCGCCCGAGCGTGATGAAGCGATGCGTGTCGCCATGCTTAAGAAAGCACGAGAATGCTTAGCTGAAAAAAGAACGTGAATGCACATAGTCACATATAGAGAAGAAAAAGGAGGAGATAGGAGCAAAAATAAAGCACGTGAATGCACATAGTGGAGAAAAAGATGAAAACAAAAGCAAAATATTGTACAAGAGGAGTTGAACAGAAGACATATATGGATTAAGCCTTATTTTGTAGGTTCCTTAATTTAAGGAATCTATTAAGTACCAATACATTATGTACAAGGTATGTGTTAGTAATGTTTTTTTTTGTAATTAAAACTGTAACAGACCATTTGAGAAAAATAAAGACTATTATTGTTAATAAATCATAAATGTTATGAATATATATAACTTAGAGGAAAAATAGGTTAATAAAAGATTAAAAAAACATAAAATAAAACAAAAATAATAAAAAGGAAAACATACCAATAAAGAAAAATATAAGAGAACATCATATAAATACTACTCGAACATAAAATGTACTATAAAACATATAGAACATATCATAGGTACTATATAAATACTAAAGATAATTATAAAACATTGTAGAATATCGGATGTAGTATGTGAATATGACATGTATACTACGTGAATAGCACAAAATTTATCATAATTCATCACACGTATATTATATGAACATCGTGTGTGTGTATACACACTACTGTTTTGTTGTTGGCTACAAAATAACTTATTCAGTAGCCACTTTAAGTTACGATAATTACTATGTTAATTTATGAGATTACAATAAGGATCTGTTTGGAACGCGAGATTTTTTCATATTCTTGTACTTTTTCCTATGAAAATGAGCTGATTCTCTAAAATTCATGCGTTCCAAATAGGTCCTAACATTTTACTAAGTGATTAACGTTACCGTAAATATCCTTATATGGTATAGTAACATAACTATTATAAATATGCATTCACTTTATAATAAATTAGAATGATAAATATACTATTTTGCAGGCGACAGAATAACTTATTCTGTAGCCACTCTGAGTTACGATAATTATTATGCTAATTTATGAGACTATAGTAAATACTATATGGTCTACTATAACGTTATGATAAATATTTTCATATATTATAGTAACCCAACTATCATAAATATATATTCGTTTTATCATAACTAATATATATTATTATCGTAAATAAAAATGGCTATAGAATAACTTATTCGGTAGTTGACTACTCAATATACTCCCATATATATATATCACAAAATTTAGTAAAAATAAAAAGGAAAAAATGAAAAAAGAACTACTTAATTAAAGAAAAATAACAAAGAAAAATAAATAAAAAATCTAGAGAAAAAAAATAAAAATAACACCGCATGATAGTTTGAACAACCTAGTATATAATACAAAACATATCATCCGTACTGAAAGATAATCGTACGTGTATACTACTTAAAAACCACAAATATATCATAAAATATTATAGAACGTCACACATTCGGTACTATGTGAATACTCAAAGGCACTTGAATGTCATGGTACAAATTATGTGTGCGCTGCAATTTTTGACTGCTTGTTTTCTCTTCGCTGGCTCATTCTGCTTTTGTTGGGATAACCACAATTCTTGATTCCTCCCCAAGCTTCACAACCCTAATCTCCTCTATATCCCCACTCTTCTCCGTCTCTTTTCCCTCTATTCTCACGCGCTAAGAAAGGAGCTGAACTGGAGCTCTGTGTTGTGTCGTACCAGAGATTTCTCCTTCATTTCTCTTGTCAGTCGAGGCAGAACACCACACAAGTTGGTCCATTTCTCTTGTCAGTCGAGGCACGTGAAGCTGCTCTCTAGGAGCAATTACTCTTCCTATGGCCCACTGACGAAAAAGATTTCCCTACAACCTTTTGAGTAGAAGCAGAGCACTAGGGAGTTCATAGCTTGACATGGAGGTAGTACAAATCTACTGTCCCAAAAACTGTGTTCCGCTCCATCTCAGTCCTCTGACTGTCCCAAGCACATGCATGACGACTCCGTGAGACGTCGCAGACTTACGTTGGCGTGGAGTGAGGAACAGTAATCAGTAATGGCATGGGCAGCGGCGTCATAAGAAGGCAAGGCACGTTCCTCTGTTACCATACAAACTAAAACCATTCAGGGCATGTTTGAGTACTTTGTAATATTTGAAGCTGCTAATGGTGCACTGCTCGCTTTGCAGAGGCGAATACAGGTGTCGTAATAAACTACTCGTCTACTCCTATGAGCTCATCGTCGATGAGTGGCTGCTACCAGACAGATATCCCTGTTCAACTTCCAGTAGTGCCAATTTAATTGCACAAATTCTGCAAAGAAACAGAGGCAGGCGCCGGTATTTACCATAAATAAATAAAAAAGAGAGTAAATATCACCTTTGCCAATTGCCACATTCATATTCGACTCCCCTGTACATAAATGATCACAGCAGCTATTCCACCACGTGAGATCAACCACCCACATTTGTACATCAATCAACCGGAGCTAGCTAAATAAACAATAAGAAAAACTAAATAATCCTGTATGGTTACTGCTGTAGCTACTATACCTAATCATGAATTAGTAATGCACCTTGCAGCATCGATCAGCCTCATTCTATCCACGGCTACGGCTACGGCTACGAGTCGGCCACGAGCGGCGGCGATCCGGGCGGCCAGAAGATGCCCTGGCCGGCGGCCAGGATGGCCCGGGGGTCGAACTCGGCCTTGAGCCTCGTGAACCGGTCCCACCTCGCGGCGCCGAAGTGCTCCGCCCACTCGTGCTCCGCCTTGTGGTTGGGCAGGTACTGCTTGGCGCCGATGCCCTCCTCCGCGCAGAAGTCGAGGATCCTCTGGTTCTGCCGCACCAGCGCCTCCAGGCTCTCCGGCGCTCCCGGCAGCGCCGACCGCAGGAACGCCACCAGGTAGAACACCTCCTCGTCCGGGGTCACCACCGAGCTCCTCGGGTCCCACCTGCAAAGCACGCACGGTCAGCTCACGGTCCAGTCGAGATTTTTCACAGCTGAGAGCAATTGCTAGATTACCGAATCGACCGACTCGGAAAAGGTTTGGATCATGCCATCATGGACACACAGCAGATGAGCAGAGTATGGGAAAAAAGCAGGGGTTTTTAGCAGGATCGCCTGACGATTCTCCATACGGCCTTTTAGGTTGGCTGTGTATGTGCTGAAGCTGAAAGCAACGAACAATTGGTGCATCTACCTGGCCACTGACAAACAAAGTGAAAGGCGATCGGGTCTCGGCTAAGGAATTCAAGTTCTGACCGTGCCGAGCTCGTTGCGCCCTGTAAAGCTCTCGCGGCGCCGGTTTAAAATAGGCGGTCGGCGCCATCAGGCCGCGCGCGAGATTGATGGCGGCAGAATAGAATAGGCCCTGTCGCGCAAGTGCGCGGTATGTCCGCGGCCATTCAATCAGGCGCCAGATTCGGCTCACGCAGTTCAGCAGTTAATTAATTGATTAATTAATTAATCCGCGGCTACTGATGATGGGCTGGTGATTTGTGTGCGTGGCGCCAATCATGGCACACTCGATCGCAACACCTGCGCTGCGCGTGCGGTGCCGTCCGCCTCCGCGTTTGTGCGCCGCATGTGAGGGGTCGGAGCCGGGCGGCGCCGTCGGAAACGTGGCGGCTCATGTGATGTCCCCGTGTCCCGTGCGCTGCACTGGATGTGGGATGGAATGGAAGGTTGGTTTGGTTGGAATCGCGGGCGGGGACGGCGACGCGCCGCCCTCCGCGCACGTGGCGGCCGATCGATGAGCTAGCGCGCGCAGCCAGCTAGGACTAGGACTAGGACGCGTCTCCTAGGATTAGGACTAGGAGGAGTACTCCGTACTTGACTTGAGATTCGTTTAATCTGTGTGTGGGTTGACTTACTTGTGCTTGTTCATGGGGTAGATGAGGATGGGGCCGCCGGCGCCGGCGGCCCGTCCCCCCAGCACGCCACGGAAGACGCCGCGGTCGAAGTCGGCGATGCGGGACGCCGGCGCGAACAGGTTCAGCCACGGGTGCGGCACCTCCCACATTCCCTTGGCGCGCAGCTTCAGCTCCGCCTTGTGCACGCGGTCCAGGAAGTCCACGTACGGCAGGTCCGTCGTGAACACCGTGCCAGGCAGGAAGCTGAGCTCGCCCAGCAGCGCATCCACATCCTGAATGAATCAAACAGAACAAAAAAATTAGAAATTTCCTTAGTATAGTACAAATCTTCCCGTGCTGTTGCTGCAAGATACTCCTGTACTAAAATATTGATTTGCCCATGGAACAAGATCTAGTAGCAGCAATGCAAGGTCCTCTTTTCTAGTATCTACACTCATCTGGGAATCAATTAGTAGTATACTACTGCTATTATTATACTCCAGCTACTGTATTACTACAACAAACTGAAAGCATGGCTCCAATGATTAGCTCGCGTCGCGGCTCGCCGCACTAAAATGTGGCGGTTCTCTTTATCCAACACATTATTTCATTTCCCAAACAAAACCACATCAATGGAATAGTAGTATACAGAAAGGAAGGCGGGCAGGGCGGACGGCGGACGGACCTGGTCGACCGACCCGGCGGTGGCGTCGTCGTAGTTCTTGGTGACCTCGAGGCAGTAGAGGACGCCGGAGTGGTGCTTGAGCGAGCTGAGCTTCACCGGGTTCTGCGGCGAGAAGAAGGAGGACCTCCAGTTGTTGATGAGGCCCTCGGCGGCGACGACGAAGCCCTCGACGTAGTCGAACCGGCGGCCGCCGCCGCTGCCGAGGGAGATGAGGCGCTCTTGGTCCGCCGTGAACTCGGTGAAGTTGGAGTAGAGCGCCCGGATCCACCGAACCTGCAACCACCAGCAATGCAAGCCGTCCCGGCCGTTAATTAGCCTAAATTCTCCTTAGATTACGGGACGATTAATTAGCAGAGGAATAAAATCTTGGGAAAGATCCCAGGAGCTAGACACACACACACAAAAAAAAAAAAAAAAACGGACGATGACGACGGCGGCTAATCGGTGAGCTGAGCAGGGGCAAGTTGATCGGCGACGGGGGCCCATGGATCTGCCCCCAGCAGGCCCCAACCGAACCGTGGACCACCTGGCCAGATGACGTACTCCGTACTCCTATAGTAGTAGTAATAAATAAACTTAGTGCTGCTACTAGCGTGTAGTAACCATGTATACTTACTACTATATCATTCTCGCAGACTCTGACGAACAGTGTAACGAGAAAACTGTCCTGGTAGCCCATAGGCGGAGCCGGAGGAGCTTGCTGTGGGGGAGAGCACCCGTACGTGTCGGGCTGCTGCGGTGCTGCCCTGGGCCTCCATCCTGCTCAGCTCTGGTTACAGGTACGGAGTAATTAGCAGCACGTACGTGTGTTTCGTCTTTTCGGACGGTACACTGCACATGTGGCAGCCGTTTGCCCCGAACAGAGAGTTAGCGGCCGGCGGACGGGCGGAGAGGCGCTTTTCCTCAACGGATCAGCGGCACGCTCGCCACTTGCATGACTGCTGGGTCGTCGGTCATTAGTTGGAAAGCGAGGCCGGTGACACACGCGACGGGAGGGAGATACACTGCCCCGGCCGGCCTTCCTGGTGCCACACGAGTCACGAGTTCACGAGAGGGGAACGAAAGGCGAACCACGGCGACTAAACAATTGGAGCTGGTACTCAAGACCGAAGTGCTCCGGCAACGTAACCGGTGCAGAGATGATTAAAAGAATCGACCGAAGCAGGTGGTCAGTGCGCGCGCGCGCGCCTGATGCAGGGAGAGCGCAGAGAATGTTGCTGGACTGTGGCTGGTTACCCTTTGGGGAGCACGCTCCAGGGCGATGCGCGCCCGCGTGATGATGCCGAACTGCCCCAGCCCGCCGAGCGCGCCGAAGAATAGGTCCGGGTTCTCCGTCTCCGAGCAGGTCACCACCTCTCCCTTCCCTGCCAAACGCGCCAACGCACGTGTGTCAGTTGATCAGTCAGTGACAGTCAGTCAGTTCATCGCGCGGTCCAGAGCTAGCGCCTTGCATGTCCTCGTCGCGCGGGGCAATCGAAGGGCAGCAGGAAGCTAGGACGTGCTAATCGAAGGGCAAATTTTGTGTGGCCATGGCAAAAACGGCTGGCCGGCTATCTACCTGTGACGACGTCGAGCTCGTAGACATTGCTGATCTGGGGCCCGTGGTGGAACGCCTGGCCGCTGATGCCGGCGTTGGACAGGGTGCCGCCCACGGACAGGTAGAGGTAGTCCGTCCACGAGCGCGGCGCGAGCCCGCCGTGGGCCAGCGTCCAGTTGAGCACGTCGACCCACAGCTCGCCGCCCCAGACGTCCACGTAGTGCCCGCCCAGCGCCGGCGAGTACGCGGGCAATGCCCGCGCCGCGGCGCCGGCGGCACCGGCGCCGTGGCTCATGTCCACGACCACGCCGCCGGGCGCCTGCGCCTGCCCGCTGATGGAGTGGCCGTGGCCCCGCGCCGAGACGCGGAAGCCGCGCGCCGACCCGAACGCGGCGCGGACGAGGCCTGCCACGTCGCCGGCCACGCGCGGCTGGAACACCGCCACCGGCGAGGCCTCGGAGGCGCGGGCGGCGAGGCCGCCGAAGTCGCGCGACGCCTCGGCGATGTCGGACGCGTCCACGCTCAGGCGGCCGCCGCCGCCGACGTCGCCTGCTCCGAGCTGCAGAAGCTCCGCGGGCGGCTCCACCGGCAGCCCCACGGTGGAGATGAGGGAGGAGACGAGGAACAGCAGCATGAACATCAGGCACCGCGTCATTGCCAGTACCAGGTGCTTCCTTTTCTTGGATTGGAGGTCGAGGAGCTAGCTATAGCTACCTGAGCTGAGCTGAGCACGGAGAGAGAGAGAGAGAGAGAGAGAGAGAGAGAGAGAGGAAGAGGAAGTATTCAAGTGGTGTGCGGTGGTGGCGATGCGGGCGTATTTATAGGCTGCTCGAGGCTGGACGAAGGTGGTGACGGCGGCCTGGTAGCGGGGTGATTAATTAGGCAAAGAGTTAGGGAGACCGAGGAAGATAGGAGAGAGAGAGAGAGACAGAGGAAATGGTGGGGGTGACGATGTGCCGGGGGGAGGGAACAGAGAAGACGGACGGGGCCGCGAATAAACAATTCGGGAGGCCGGACCGGCCGGAGGCGCGTCACGACTCACACACATTCCGTCGAACAGAGACTTTCACTTGCCGCCCAATTTCTTTAGCTATTGACTGGGGCTAGTGGAGTACTTGGCCGGTGCGCTTAGCTGGGACGAATCCTACGCCTTCCTGATAAGGATCGCTTCGGGACAGAGTAGTACAAATCTTGTATACGAACTTTTGAGCAAAACGTACATAGTATATAGGAGGGGAACTTTACTGCCTGCAAGTTGTGATGAAATTCTCTTGGTTTGATAAGATAACCAGTGCAAATTGGCACTTGACTGTGGAGGCAGACAGAGTCAAGCGTCCATTAAGAATATTACTAGCAGACGTACTCGTGCGTTCCTACGGGTAGACGTAAGAGCATTGTAGAAAGTAAGAAAAAAGGATAATTAGAAAAATACCATTTTATAATAACTTTAATAATAATGCAAAACATGGTCTCCAGTTGCAACGAAATAAATACCTCATGATATAAGACTGCTGATTCAAGATTTATATATTCTGCTCCATCTCTTAACATGTGTGGCCAGCCGCCTACCACTACATCTATTATTTTAATTGAAAATTAAAGAACTAAGGATGTAAATATTTTTCAAATAAGAAAATACAATGAAACCCACGTCATAATTAAAGTAGATTTTTGCAATTTTTTAAATGCTATAAGTAATTTATCGTCGGCATGACAGTAAGAGTTATTTAGTCTCAATTTTATCCATAGTTACAGATCGGATCCGTGGTGGTCTCGATTTATAGCATACCATATGTTTGTGTGCGTGTTTGGTTCGATTCTCGATCTATTTTTTTTTTTGCTCGATCTATTTTTTTTTTTGCCTCGGTCTAGTCCATGATGAGGGTCTGAGGGACTTGATTATTTGAAAAATCACATGATCAATATTTGTATTGATCTTAAAAAATCTTGTGGCCTCAGTTTGTGTTACGGACGGTAACAGATTAAGAAATTCTTTCCTCCCGTGTCCATCTCGAACTTTGTTGCTTTATCCGATTTAGCTTCATTTATTTATTTGATTTGGGAGTCTAGGCAGACGTATGGTAAATCAAAGCACGTTTCTCCAACTCAGTTGCTAGCCGGTAGGTGGTAACACCAATTAAATACATAAGGTAGAATATACAGACATATATAGATATAGATATAAATACCTATTTGGATTAGGACTCTAGTCACCTTACTAACTCGACTCATATGACGGGTTATATATATACATCCGTACGGAACAAACTTTCCATTGTCCTATATAGACAAAAAGAATGGATGGACGAAAAAAGAGCCTGAAATTTTGCCTCTTTATTATTAGGTATAGATAAGTATATATGGGAAATTGATACAACCATATTAAAGGATTTCTTCTTATTAGTATATCTTTTTTTACTGAAATATTAGTAACAATTTTTGAAAAAAAAAATCTTCCCCCCTACATAAAACACATTTTTTTCTTCCACTGATCTTAGTCCTGATCCTACCCAACTATAGTTTTGTCTCTCCGACGAGGATCCACCATGCGTGTGGCTAGCTAGGATTAGGGTTTCATTTACATAATTTGGAGGGTTATAGTTTTTGGTTGAGAGTTGCCGGGGCGAGAGTCCTCTAAATTAGAGTCGTAGAGGCAATGGCGTCGGCAATTGGTGGATACCATGACCAGGGGCGGATCTAAAGGGGTTGAGTGGGCTGCAACACCTTCGAGCATTATTTTTTCACTAAATTACTGTTACTAAGTATTAAATTTACCATTAATTTCTAGCTCTAATCCTAAACCTTCGTTATTTAGCCCCCCCCCCCCCCCTATCCTCATCCTGGATCCGCCACTGACTACGACCATTTCACTTCTACACAAAGTTGTACAAAATGGTTAGAACAATCAGTAAGATAGGAAAACTTATTAGTTCAACTAGTTGGTGTGTGGGGAGATAGCTGTAATAGATCTAATGGCGGACGCCATTCATTACAAAATTAGGTTGGTGGTTAGGATGAGCAAGAAAGAAAACACAACAATCCCCCAAAAAAGGGTGTTTGCTTGAAATGAATTTACGCCACAGCGTCGGTTCCTTAGGATAACCGAGAACTAAAACACTAAAAGGTTATAGTCGCAACACCTATTTTAGTGTTGCCAAATGTCCCAAAAACTTGGGGAAAATTAAAAAAAACATAGAGAAGCCTCTCATCATCGATTCATAGAAGAAAAAAAAAGCTTTTCCACTATAAGAGTAAGATTTAGCATGTGATAAATTAATTAAAAAAATGTAGGTATCCTCCTGTATTATTTTGACACAATTGGTGATGACGATGTAGAGTTAGCGATTTCATATACGTTTCCTACTGCCTTGTGCAAGATGTACTGGAGATTTTCAAGCGAGGAAGAACTCCCAGCGCGCCGAGGGAGACGAGCACTGATGACTTCAACCAAAAGAGAGACCCTTCGTCCCGCTTCCGTATCTTGACCAACATTTTAGGACCGCGTCCGTCTCCGTCCTCATCTCAGCGGAGGCATGCAGATGGGGAGAATCTACATTCTATAGCACGTACCCGGCAGCCGGCTAAATGCATTTATCTCTGCTAGCCGTCACCTGCTTAATGGAAGTACAGTACGCACGCCAAAATCCTCCGCTTTCCTGGCGAGGCAGGCTGCCGCAGGAATTTACCGAAGTACGTGCTACGAACCAAATCTTCAGTGGAAAGCGTGCAATAGCTCCTACTACTGCCGTTGCAGCCGTGATGATTTCGGTGGTCAACAGATCGTCTCGGGTTCAGCGCAGATTTTCTTCATCGTCAGCAATCACCGCTGCTAGCTTCATTCTTATTACTATTTCTTCTTCCCCTAGCTATAGGTACTAGTACTACTGCTACTGTGGGTGCTACAACGGGCGGCAGACCGATCGAGCAGAAGCAGGTTTCGAGGAAAAATCGCTGCCAGCGGATCGACTGCACCAGGATCGCGCCGAGATTTTCTCTCTTTTTTGCTTTGTCGCGTGCAAAACCGAGCCATGGTTTCGAGGTACTGCTAGGACATGGTTTTCGTTTGAAAGAGAGAGGCTAGCTACGTGCGTGAGCGAGGTGGAGCCGCCGGGCTTGCCATGTCCATGCATGCATGCATATGCTGCCATGTGACGAGTCGCCGAGAGGAGATCGATCGATCGAGTACCACACGTTTCCTCCTTTTTTTCCCCCAACTCCCCAAGGGAGAAGGAGAATCAGCAATGGCGTCAGGGCATCCGCGCTCCATGACCATCTCTCGCACGCGAAAGAATTTGCGGGGGGCGTGAGACATGTGCTGCTCGCGCGGGCGCGCGAAGACGGGCGTACGAACACGCAAAGGGAAGGTGATCTGAAAGCAATCTCGTGCGTCATTGGCAAAAAGGGTGACGTAGGCAGGCAAATCTTACCTACTCACTTCGTTCTAAAATAACTGTCTCTAGAAAATCATATTTTTCTTACAGATACGTTTTTCGGAGGACACTTATTTTAAGACGGAGGGAGTAATTGGGTTCGTACCAGTACCATGGTGTTCTGTAACGCACGCCGAATACGTACGATAGGTCAGGAACCGCCTGCACGTCTAATTTTATTGCCAGTACGTACGTGTCGAGACAGTAGTGGCATCAACGTTGTTTAACGTCGTATATTACTGTTGATCGAAGCAGTGATAGCGAGTCAAGACCGACATACAGTCAGCGCCACAAATAAAGGCTGGCCCGGGTCCTAGCCAAGCGTGTTGTACAGTACAACAGTGTACAGCCTAGCTTTTTGAGTCCTCTAGATACTACTCCGTAGGCTATAAGGCTAGAACGGCATGAGATCGCCGTGCTCCTATCTGCCTGCCACCGGCCGGGCACAATGCCCCCATGGACCGATCACTTTGCCGTAGCATCGATGGACCGCCGATCCACCGAACACCGTGCGTATGCATGCATCCACCACCGATCGATCGCCCATTCGCGATGGATCCAGCAGACCGTACGTACCCAAGACCATTGTCCCCGGGCGCCCGGCGGGCCAATAATACCCCCAGCTAGCTAGCCACGAACAATCGCACGTACGTGCTCCGGCCGGGGTCCGGCCGCGCGCTGTACCTGTACGTACGTACTCCCCCCGGAATGCATCCAGCAGCGTTAATTTGCTGCCATCGTACGCTGCGAGATCCCCCTACACGATTCTCGGCCACAGGATCGACGAATCGCTCGTACGCCCTGTCGCCCCGCTCGCATGGCCAAATGCCCGCGGCTACGTGTTGGCCGGACGTCACGGCCGGCTGGAACGGCCGCATGCACGTTTGATTTCACGCTCCTGTGGCCGGCTGGCCTCGCGGTGGCCAACTTAGGACAGTCCTAATAGTGTATTGATGATGATTTCTATTCTCATTAAATGACTTACCACGTAGGTAAAATATTGATATGACAACATAATTAATGATAAAAGAGAGCATAAATCCTACAAATGGTTTCTTCATGAAGAAATTAAGTCTTCACCCTATCCAATGTACCAAGAAATTATGAAATCGCCATCGGGAAGAAACCACTAGTTTCTAGGGAGCTCGTGGCACACTCATTGGAGGAAGAAGATAGAGT
This sequence comes from Microstegium vimineum, assembly GCA_022036555.1. Taxonomy (NCBI): domain Eukaryota; kingdom Viridiplantae; phylum Streptophyta; class Magnoliopsida; order Poales; family Poaceae; genus Microstegium; species Microstegium vimineum. The sequence goes on along the minus strand of CM039137.1, from coordinate 12,054,482 downwards.
TCGGAGAGAGAAAAAGAAAATAATTATTACTCGAAGACACCTCCATTGTGGAAGATAGTTTCTATAGATGATTTCTTCCGCTATGGAAATCATGTCAGTTTCTTCCATTGGGACTGCCCTTAAGCCCAGAGGGAGTAACTATAGTAGCAATTTATTAACTAGCTAGCTATTAGTCCATGTATTTTTGGATGACAGCTAATTTTTCAGACAAAAATAATAAAGTATATTCCAACCTATGCATACACACAACCATCTATTATTATGAGAGTTTACTTTATCCAGAAAAAGATAAACTAGTGAAAACAATAAAAATACATTTTTAAAAATAAATAAAACACCCAACACAGCTAATATTGCCTCATGAACTAGACAAGAATTTGGGTAAAATTAGTCTGGTAACCCTATATTTGAAAGAGGTAGAGCTAATTTTTAGTTACACTCATAAGTAGTAGTTACTGTATTTTAATCCAATAGGATTCAATCAGACCGCCGTGTGAGTCGGGGAACGCCACCTCAGCTACCCAGCAATAATGCATGGCCAGGTAGCTCCACGTATTATTTACGTACAATCGTCGATCGCTAACCTAGCGCCCCATGGCTTCGTGGCATTCGTTTTCAACGAGCTGCTCCTGCAAGAAGGCAACGTCCTCCCATGGGCGGATCTATATTGTCTCTAGAGGGTGCGGCCACATCCATGAAATTTTTGAAAAACAGTGATTATGTTCAATTCTTCACCATATATGTACCCATAGCATAAAACTCTATGAACCTACAAGGCAAGCGTACCCCATTTTGCTCTAGCTCCGTCACTGTGTACTCCTACGTAGTAGCATTTACTACGTACTTACTCTGTCTCAAAAAAAAGAGTCGTTCTCACTTTCCCAAAAGTCAACAAATGTAAACTTTGACCAACTATATTTAACAAATAATAATATTTATGGTACGTAATTAGTATCATTAGATAGATCTTTGAATATACTTTAATAATAAATTTATTTAGAAATATAAATGTTGCACACATTTTCTACAAACTTAGTCAAAGTTAAGAAAGTTTGACCAGCACGCTTTCGTCGTAGGCTACTAGCTTCTGGAGGTGCCGTGCTGCTGTCTGGCACAATTATCACGGGACAAGGAAGGGTCCGGCTCCTCCCTCTTGTTCTGTCTGTACAAAAATTCCACGCCGCAGCCAATGGGTTTGCTTGGACCGCACTGGAGTACTGTACACCATTAAAGGCCTTGCTTGGTATACACATCACACGTTCATGCATGGTCCTTAAAATGTCTTTGTCTGCACTCTGCTCAACCCAAAACGATTAATTAAGGATCTGTCTACATGTCACTCGAGTAGGCATGACTTGATTTTTTCTCCTTATATATCGCCCACCGCCTCGGTGTGGCGCGGTGAGGTCTCATCGCAGCTCCGACGCTGTGGCCACGGTCATGGAGCTTCGGCGAGACCCTATATATATGTGCGCACCTGCAGTATTTTTTCGCTTTCTTTACCAACTCTAGTGAGAACGGCCACAACACCCTCGTCTCGACCTGACTGCCTCCACCGCCACCAGGATCGAAAGCCGCCTGCCCCTAGGCCCTAGCCTGCCTCCTCCCAGAAACCCTAGACTATGATCTCCGGACTTGGAGGAGAGAGAGAGAGGGAGAGGATGAATTTGAAAAAGGGAAAGTTCAAGTGATGGATTTCTCCTTCATTAATAAGGTTAGCTCCAAAGCCCGATACTAATTCTAAATATTTATTTATTAGTAAAAAATCATCGGCATTAACTTTTTTTGAACTGATATAATAATAAAACTCAACATAGTAATTAGCTACGTATTATTTATTTATAACCGGAGAGAATACTACTACTCCTACGGGTCGGCCGGCGTGAATGGATACCAGTCGTCGGTGTACACATGTGACGACGACATGTATATAGGAGTACATCACCAACCATGCATTGTGTGGGGTAAAATGACGCGGCCGCATGCATACAAGGCATGATGATGAGGTCATGAGAGATATGGATGGACGAGTGGATAAAACGTTTTGCGTGATCACATATGACTCACATGAGTCGTCGTCGGCGGGTTGTCCGGTTTCGCACAAGAGTCGTTCTTGCATGCTGCCGTAACACCGATCTTTCGCCGGAACCCTCCGCCAACGACGTCACGCGTGAATGAATGATGATGAACAATAAAATCCTTGGGTGACACCACCAGCGTCTTTATTTGGCGCTTCGGGCCGGGCATGCATCACACCCCCACGCACGATCCTGCTGCCGTGGGCTGATTCGCACCCGGCACTACAGGAAACCGCCGAGTTGCAGCAACTAGCCTTTTGCACTCGGCAGATTAGTTGCCGAGTGCCGCACTCGGTAACTAGTACTCGGCAAACAGTGAGTCGGCAACTAATTTAGTTGTCGAGTGTCAGATTTCGGACACTCGGCAATTAATTTGCCGAATGTTATTTTATTTACCGAGTGTCAGGTCAAGCACTCGGCAACTAATTTTTTTTATTTTTTTAAAATAATTAGTTGCCGAGTGCCTTGTGGCTGGCACTCGGCAACTAATCAGGTAAAAAACAAAAAAAGACCCAGGCCCAGACCTAGGCCATGCGCCGCCCGTGTGACTCCACGCCGGAGCGCCGTCCTCGAGGCCCCGCGCCACCATCGAGGCCGCGCGCGGCCCCGCGCCAACGCAAGCCGCAGCCAGGACGGCGAGGGGCGGGCCCACTGCGAACCGACAAGGGGCGGGCCCGCCGTCGAGCGCCGAGGCGAAGGGGCGCCGCCAGCCCCCGCGCCACCTAGCCGTCAAGGGGGCGGGGCGGGGTGACCGCGCCGCCGAGGGCCGCCCCGCGCCCCGCGAGCCGCCGAGCGTCGAGGGGAAGGGGCGCGGCGTGCCGCGCCGCCGAGACAGCGAGAGAGGGACCACCGCCGAGCGTCGAGGCTGTCACATCCGGTTTTAAGAACAAAACCAGGATCATCATATGTGCCCAGGAAGTCCACACATACAACAACAGAATAGGAAGATATCAGAAATAATATTATATAGCGAAAACATATTTATATTAACACTTACATCAGAGTATAGCGGAACGATTACTAAACTTTTCTTCATACTTCAACTTCAGCTTCACAGGGACTCGTTGACTGGGGGTTGCATACACCTAACACTCCTTAAAAACTCACTAGATCCACCTTCTGTTACCCATCCGGGATTTTTATCCAAAGTGTAAAAGTAAAACAAGAGTAAGTACATATCGTACTCAACAAGATAACATGGGGTTCATGAGGCTCAAATGGGTATGCATAGTTTATAGCGGTAAGCATTTTAAGTAGATCAAATTCATATTAATATCAACAATTGCCAAGGTAATTTGCATAAGCTCAAATATCCATGATCATAAAGTAAATGACAATGATACAAATAAATAACACTTACATAAGCCACATAGAAATAAGAACCCAATAATTCTGTGAGTTTTCTGAGACGCTCGTGTCCGTGAGCACGGCTATCATGATAGTTTTTAACTCTGATAAGAGGTGTATAACTTTACCCACGAGTCGTGTTTGCCCATTTGCCCGGGTTCATTACTCCAAAAACACTGTCAAGATGAGCGGGTAGGGTACACTATGAAGCCTTTCAAGGGTTCGTCTAACAAGTCAGGGCCGCAAGGTTCGTGGCAGGGGATGTAGAGCCAACCTGTCTACGGTCACACTCCTTCGCGGCTATGCCCATAGATTAGGAACCACACTATACCCGTCTTGGCACGCTCCTATTTGCACCATAAAGGTAACCACTGAACAAGCTAGAAAAGGTCCCCATACTGAGCTAAAGCCAGGGCCATATAGCCCTCGTGGTTGTACTGTATATCCCAGATTTTACCGACAGATAAGCTCTTATAATCCATTGTTGCTGAAAAGCGAGTTTTATCATTATTGTATATAGTCATTAACAAGTTAAGATCATGTACATCTGATATTATCACTAGCAATGCTAATCATATATGGTGGATCAAATCATAGGTGACAAGGTATTCAGGATAACAATCTCTAGGATCAAACTATGGTAAACAAGGAATCATGCATATGAATTATATTATTCATGAATAGGACAATAAGGATAATCCCATGTTATACTTGCCTTAAACATTTGCTCAACTCTCACGTCATCAGCTTCGGGCCATCACCTTCCGATCTTGAACACTCACAAGCGGTTCTCGTTCTACTCGTAGCAAACACCACACATAGACAACATATCAACAACAAATAGAAACAACTAAGAACAATACACCACACTATACAAAAGAAAATAGTCTATTAAAAGAGAGCTCAAAGCTACGACCGAGAGAACATAAGAAACACTGATAACGGAACTATCGTTGAAAAGAAACAACTACCTTAAGTTAACTATATTATAACAGAAGAACATGCATGCTTGATTGTATTTTTAATTGATTAAAACTATGTGAAACATATTAATTCAGATTTCATAAAAGCATATTTAAATTCTAGAAGCCAAGTTAAACTAATCATATTTTATTTATAAACATGATCACATAATCTATTAAACAAGTTAAGCTTTATCGTTGCAAAGTAAATTAGACATGTGAGAGCATCTAAGTATATGGTGCATGTTTAAACTAAGCAACTTATATCCTAAAAGCATATTAAGGTTAGCAAGTACTCATATTAATATTTGTAGATAAAACCTAAAAGTATAAACCTATGTTAATTGTAATTATTAAACTAATTGCAAACATATTTAATCAATTTAACATTTGACAATATATAGAAAAGCATATGACATGATAAACATTAGCACTACATTATAGGTCATATTAATATGATCTAACGCAACTTAAATTGTATAAAACATAATTAAAATCTAACATGCTTTTAATTAATTATGAAGCTCATGATTAAACATTAAATAATTAATATTTATATTAATAAAAAATTATAACTAAGCAACATAAAAAACATTAACTTTACCGCGTAGATCACAACGCTATGAATCTAACGCAACTTGAACGAACTAAAACGGAGATAAAACGAAGAAACGGTGGAGATTAGAGATTATACCGTCAAAGAAAATTACACTTGTCTCCTTCCTTCACTTTTGTACGAACGCTCTTGATGCTGCTGCTGCTCGTTCGTGCCGAAGCAGGGGGTCGCCAGGCCAAGGGATGTCAATCGGACGCCGGGCAAGGGATGTCGATCGGAGAGCATCACCACAGTTGGAGTAGGCTGCACGATAACGACAGAGTAGGAAAAAGATATGATTTTCTACCGTTAGGTATTCCCAAACTAGGGGCACCCCTTGTGGTAGACGTGGTGTGCTTTGGTCAAGGGGGTGGGTACATATTTATAGGAAGGAAGACTCTCCACCTCAACATGAACTAGCGATATGGTACTAATTGATGGTGCACCTTCACATTTACTAACGGGCCAAATTAACCATCAAAACTGATTAGTAAATAAATGCTTGGGCTTTTGTGATATATGAGGATTATTGCATATGGGCTTTGTGGGCTGGTGAGAAATTGAGATTCTTATTATTTATTTTCGGAATAAATTATTTTCGTGAATAAAATAATTCTAGAAAAGTCTAGAATTAGTATTTAAGCCACGAAAAATATTCCGACAGCTCCAAAAATTCAGGTAAAATTTTCGGAGATACTTTTGAACACAATGAACCCAAATAAAGTATTTGGAGCTCATGAAAAGATATTTTGGAGCATCTAAAAAAATAGATTACGCTAAAAAAATGGGAAAAGGTACGGAAAAGCCGAAATAATTCTCGGAAAGGACTTAGATGCATGTTGATGAATGATGAACTCAAGGGGAATGATTTAGACCAAGAGCCAAAGGATCTTATGAATGTCCAAAAGAAAGATTAAGATCGAGAGAGCGAGAATTTGATTAAAGAAAAAGATAGAGACTGCCGGAGACCGATAAACCACTTGCTAACACATTTTAAAAACTTTACACACTCACATGCACCAAGACAAGCAACAAACAACCACCACAACAATCAAATTCTGTCAAATTAATTTAGGAAAAATTTATAAATTCATTTTTCCTATACTAAATTTGTGCAAACTCAAACTACTCTTGGAAACTTTTATATCAACATTGAAATCATTTATTTATTTAGTTATTTTCCAAGCACAATCCAAAATCATAAATTTTGGAGTGTGACAGAGGCCGAGCGCCGAGGGGGAGGGGCGCGGCGTCCCGTGCCCCGGCCGGCCGTCGCGAGGAGGCGGGGCGCCGTTCCGAGGGGAGGGGAGGCAGCCGCCGCCCCTCTGCGGGAGGCAGACAGGGGAAGAGGGAGGAAAGGAAATGAACCTAGGGTTTGGGGGTGCCGGCCAAACCGGATTTTTATCCCGCGAAATCAACTCTCAGTCGTCCGATCTAAAAGCCCTGGATCGGACGGTCTGAGGCTGCTTCACGGAACTGGGCCACATAGAGCACATGCGGACATGCGAATTCCCGGCCCAGGCCCACGTTGTGGCCTGGGCGGGAGGGGGGAGCCCCGCAAGCAGCCGGGCTGGGCCAATTGAAGTTGTCGAGTGCCGATAGCCTGACACTCGGCAACTTAATTAATTTTTTTTTGTTTTTTTGCTCCCAATTTTTTGTGTGTGCTTATTGAACTATGGAAAACAACATGATCAAATTTGGAAGCTTTTCATTGCTTTTTGGTATATTTACTTAGTTTATTTTGTTTTATTCAATTTTTCCGCTTAATGTTCATTTGAACTGCAGTTGCATGAATTAATAGATTTCTTTCGTTCGAAAAATGTTATCCTTGTTTGGTAGTGCAAATGATGGCTAAATCCATGACCTGTCTCGAAAGTTCGATCAACGTGCTTACGGGACAACGTCGCCAACTTCGGTGCGAGTAGTTTTTTAATTATATAAAATACAAACAAATTCCGAAAATCACGAAACTTGTGCACATGTCATGATCTCATGTGCGTATATTGTGGTAAAAATTTAAAAAAAGTTTCGAACACGTCATCACGTACGTTTTTTATAAACCTGAAAATCCACTTATGATATCTCGAGGTGACAGGAAAATAGAGACAAATATATCTAACATCTGGACGACACTTTGGCCAGAGGGGCCCTAAAATGCATATGCATGCATGTACTCCACTCGTACAGTCCCAGACGTACCCCCCTATAATTTCGGTGCACACGCGTACGTAGGGCGGTGTGTGGGGGCAAGCTAGGCATGCAAGACAACATGCATGTCGACCGCGACCTACGCGTAAAATAATAAACCACCCTCTTACTGAATCGACACATACAAGGCCACTAGTCCACTAGCACACGTACGTACTGTGCACTGAAAAGTACAGTACGTGGAGAGAAAGAGACACGGAATAATCACACGGCCGACACGCCTCTAATCATCTCGCACAGTGATCGATCGATTGGTTAGATTGTTAGTTAGTTACTGCAAGTGCATGCAGGCAGTAGCAGGAGCGGGCAGACAGCACAAAATCGACGACATGACTAACGCTGCGTATGCCAATCCTAGATTTATTCGTGGCAGTACACTCCGGTCGTTTTCAGGCAGATTTTGGAGCGATTTGCGTGCCGCATGGAGACGTGATTTGGTTGGCCAGCGCCTGCGAGACCTAACACATATACTAGATGCTCGTGCTGTGTCGTCATGCAGTGCAGTCCGTGCAGGCCTCCTCTGGCCAGCTATGATACAAAAAACATTGTATATACGAAAGTGTATGCAATCTAGTACGCCACTTTTAACACAATTCCAGTAAACAAATCCAGATATATTTGCACATGGTTTGCTGCTCATCAGCTAGCCACACAGGAGGTGACACAACTTGTTCGGAAAAGAACTAGACTAAACAACGACTTGCTGGGTGTTGTTGCTTCTGGATTATTGCACACAAGGCACAGGGAGTTTCTCTCTCTCTCTCTCTCTGTCTCTCTCTCTCACTTTTGAAACTATAAGCCACAATAAGGAAAGTAGCGCGCAGTAAAGGCCGGTAACAAAAGTGCTCGATCCGTTTACGGTTTTGTTTTACAGTTACAGTACAGATATATGTACTTAAGCATGTACACCACCACACGCGCGCGCGCAGATGGATGTGTATTTCCTATATTACACGTCAGGACGTAGACAATAATTATTTATTGAGCAGTAGTTTATTCCATTTAATTTATTGTTTTCCTCCCATCGAAACAAATGCGTCCAAAGAATTTCTTTTACCAGTATCTTATAAGACGTACATGTACGGACCACGGAGTAGAAATACGAATTTTTTTTTTGAACTATATAAAACAACAGTGTGTGGTACATACGGTGCTTTTGACTTTTCAAAGTCAACAAGACGACACCTCGGCCACTTGTCTTGAACAATATGGATACATACCTGAATTATAGTCAATACAATAATATGCAGTCCAACAATATACAAGTGCTTGGGGACTGTACCGGCTCAGAATTATATATGGATCAAATCCAGGAGAGTATCACACACACCTGGAACTGGGATCTCGTCCCTCATCATGCAAATCCGGGCGGGGCCGTCCATGCCCAACTCATGTGATGCCAGCGCTGGCTGGATCCTATTCTTAGGAGCAGCAGAGCAACCGAACCACTGGATGCATGCAGTACGGCCGGTGTGGGTCGGGCCGCCCACTATTAATGCAGGCATGCACGTGCAAAAAACAATTCCGGAAGACTTTTGTTTCCTAACGCTCCACTTGCACGCACAACCGATTCATGCTCGCATGTCTTCCTCAAACGGTACCTTTACACTCCGTAGAATATATAGCTCGTCGTAATTTATAAATTCAGCTTCCACATGAGCTAACGTACTAGCTGTGCGTCTCATCTAGCTCCTTGATGGCCTTATTAGTGCCAAATGATCTGCTAATGACGACACGCTTAGCAGTTGTATCTGTACTCCTTTGTCATACCGCCCCCTTTTTTTTTCCAAAGATACGTACGTGACTAATAGCCAAATTTGACCGCCTTTTGAGGTTATAATTGGTTTTTCATTACTAAGATTTGGAAATCTGATCTCTTGATAAAACTATATTATTGTTGTTCTTTCAATGACGATGTACTTTCAGGCTTAGCTGTACTGATAATTGCACTACTAGTTTTTTTTTTGGGACCATCCATTGCCTAAGTATAAAATTGCTCTGATCTAGAAGGTCTCTTCTTTGTTACCTTTAATTTGTAGATACAGTGCAATCTCGTCTCTTAAAAAAAAACTAGTACCTTTAATAAAGAACTGTCTTGTCCAATTACTAAGATTTGAAATCTCGTCTCTTGAAAAAAAAAACAGTTTTTTTTTGTATTGAAAATACAATCATGAGGCCCAACAAAAACTGTTTTATCACTTTAGCTCCACTAGCAAATATGCCCGTCGATGCAACGGGAGAAAAAAACTATTAGATATTTATAGAAAACGATAACGTGAATGGTACATATCTACTTTTATTCTATAGCTTTTGTAATTTATTTTATGACGACCGTCACATCTACATTATAAGCTAATACTGACAATAAAAAAATGTCCTATTAAACCTATATAGAATTAAAATACACCTGTTATATTTTTCCTTCCATTAATGCAAATATCTCACTATATTTAGTAAAGAGTTAGTTCCCAACATGCAAGACTGGTTTGTTTGTCGATGATTATAACAGAAAATCTATATCGATTTATCAGTCCTTATTAGGGATTGCAGACATATATTTATTTGGATTTGGATTGGATGAACAACAATCTTTTTAAGATTTCAGTTTACGATTTAATTGTCTAATCAAGTTCTAATAAAAATTACATTTGTTTTTAAGTAAACTACAACACAACCAACGGTGCTTAAAATCTATTACAGTTAACAACATGTGTTTTCATGTATGTATTAAATCTTACATGCATGTGAATGGAGCTCATGAGCATGTTTTCACTCTTAGTTGTGGCTAAAATTAGACATCACACGTTTAGATAATGACAACCTATATAAAGAAAAAGAACTCATAACTTTATAAACTCAGGAGATCATCAGTTAGAGAAAATCAAAGATGTAAAGATAATATGGGACAGAGTATGAGTAGGTACGTGGCATCACATACTTCACACCTTGTTTCTACTGCATATCCAAATGCAAATGCACGTCTTGTCTTTCACAACCTTTATCCCTTCGGTTGCCGTCTCATCATCATGTGCCCGTTGCCCCTCGTCTCGTCGTCTGATCCGGATGTCATCTGCTCTGCCTCCTCCACTCCACGCGCGTCTATCCAGAGGCGAGAATTCACATCATCGCCCCTGATCCCTTTGTTGTCTCACATACGCATAGATTAGGTATGGCCAGGCCGTTTGAAGTTGCCAGCGTTCGGTGGCGGCGTTGGCAGGCCGGCCCGCGACTTCCCTGGTCTGGCCGCGCGGAGGCAGCGCCGCACGCACCTGGCCGCGCGTGCTGTGGCAGGCGACGACAGAGAAACTGCGGAGGTCGCGGCCTCAGAGTCGGATGGTGGCGTCAGCAGGCCGGTCGCCGCCTACCAAGCCTGGCCACGTGGAGGCGCACCTGGCCCGTGCGAACAGAAGACCTGGCCGTGCTCGCCGCGCCCGTGTTCGAGGCGACAGCACGGGCTCCCACGAGGACAGAGGCGGAGGCACAAGCGAACCTTCCTAGCATCGTGGATGCCGCGCCGCGGGCGCCATGGGCAGTCTGGGGGACCTGCCCCGTGTTATGTCCTGTTCCTATTCGACTCTTTCTCCAATTTCTTTGGTTCAATTCAATTCTTTTTCTGATTTTTTTTTCGATCGATTTGTCTATGTACAGAGAAGCAATCGATCAATGTGGTGGTTTTGATTCAATCTTGATTTGATCCCTTGTACCTTCTTTATGGATATGTGCTTATACTGGAATCGTATGTGGGTTGGAACTCTCAGCACCACAATACGAATTTGCAGTAGGCATCAGGCATGCTCACTCATGAGTCAACACGGGACGGGAGCTTGCAGTGGGCGTCGGACATGCTGTGTTCCATGCTGATTGCTCGGTTAATGCCAATATATCAATTTCCTTTTCTTCCTGCTGTAGTTCCGTCTGATTTGCTATTGGCTTCGGAAAGCCGTCTGATTTCCTATTGGCTTAGGAAAGCCCATACGTGTTCCGTTCAATTTACTCATTTAATGCTCACGTAGTAGGGTTATATATATAAATATGTACGAAGAAAACTCTCAATTATCCGGTAGTTAGAAGTAGACGGAAAAAAGAATAGATGGACCCAAAAAAAAGGCTAAAATTTTGTCTCTTTATTATTAGATATAGATATATATGATTTTCTCCATGCTACAGTAAATTTTTAGGCACTTTTATAGTGGCGGAGCCAGAAAAGGAATTTTTACTCTTTTCTAAGAGAGGGGCCGGGAGCTCTACAAATTTCTTTAAAATTTAGTTAGATTTTAAAAAATCAATAGAAATTGTAGCGCCTTAAGTGGGTGTTGCTCTCCCCTCCCTCAGCACCCGGCCTGTCTCCGCCACAGTTCTTTTGTTAGATACTTAGATGTGGATGACATTGTGTACAATTTTTAAACTTACCCATGCCCCTTATATATGCATATAATTTATCAGGTTCTCTTTAAAACATATGGATTTTATTAAAGTTATACAAAAAATATTTAATTTAATGGAAAAAGTGAGGATCTAGAAAAAAAATCAAATTCCAAAAGGGAGCCATTTAATTTTGTTCTTTTTTTTCTTGAATACGCAAAAGCAAAAAGTTTGTACATCTTTTGTAATAAGACAAAAATAAGTTAGATTTACAACGACATGCCACAAAGACGCACTATGGGACAAACTGTTATACAATCGGATCTACCCACCATAACAGAAAGAAACCAAATACTATTACTTGCTAATGAAACTACCTAAGCATTATATATATTGTATGCATTATACTTTTCTCACGATCGTGCCGAAGCATGTTTTTATTCATTAAGTAGAAGTAGTGTTTAAAAATACAAATCTTGATTTTCTGCATGAAAACTTGTTTTATGTATTCCTTATCACGGCACTGCCGGTCCATTAAGTCAATGCAGTTGATCAGCAAAGCAATTCGGTCATGTGTGTTCAGACATGTTTCTAGACAAAAGCATGATTCAGTAGTACTAATTTCAAATAGTCCCCAGTGAGCTCGACCGCTAGCCAGAGGCAAACAAGCAGCCAAGCCTAAACAAACTTTATTATCAGGTTGACAGCTTAGCTTGTACAGTACGTACATTATCACCCCAACAAATATATATGGTCAAAAAGGCCCAATTTTTTACACGACCAAACTGCCCGCCTCCACGGGAAGTTGGAAAGCGCACACGGATTTCGCAATGGGTAATCACCAAAGCAGTTAAAATATTCGTCGTCATCCACGCAAAGAATGTGCTTTAGCTACCTGAGCGAGTTTACTACTAGCTCGCAGTCACGCACGGGTGACGACCAAGTCGTCGCCGAGTCCACGCCCGGGGCCGCCAGCCCGCCACTGCCTTTGTCCCCGGGTCAAAGAAAAGAGTCCACGCGCGTTCGCCGTTGTCCCAGGGCTATCTGCCTTGCCAACGTGGCGGCTCGCTGACCGGCGGTCAGCGCCCCTGGAGACCGACAGCGAGGCTTCACTTGCCGCCCCACCACAGTCCACAGGTTGACGACCACGCGTTGCGGGTGGCGGCCAGCCATCGGGCTCGTGTCCTACCACCCGCGGGCTGGCGCCCGAGTGCTGGAAGGGAACCGCGTGGCCCGTCGGCGAGGCGGTTTGCGGGGGCCGCCGCTCCGACCTCCTCCGACGGCAAGCGACAGCGGCTACCCGCCGGCCGGAAATCCGCGGCCTGGACTCGTGCTGGCCTACGCGGAAACTCCCGGGCCGGGTGTCGGTCAGGTAAACCGTGAACGTGATATGGATGGCTAATGCCTGATGGGCCGGGGCGGGTTTGGTGGATTGGCCTGTGGTCACGACCTGCTGCATAAAAACAATTTTTGTGTATGCTAAAAAAAATATTTGTGGTGGTGTAGACCATATCTTTTACATGGGAGATGCTAATTTACATGTGCCTGAAAAATAACCATCTTTCAGGCAACACTGTTTAACCGTTGAATTCTAACAGAGAGTTTGATGGTGCACGAAAAGCAAAAAATGCTCAATGGCTGCTACATCGCTTCAAAGAGCTAAAGAAATTAGGCAACTAATAGATATATAGGAATAGTGCTTTTACATATTAATAGTACTGCCTCGTTCCCTAAATAAATTATTTTTTAGAATCTATATTAATTATTTTTTTAACTTTAACTAACTTATATAAAAAATAATAATCTCTACTACGATAAATTTTAATCATATTATATCATAAATTGTCATATTTTTTTTTCTAAATATTCGTTCAAACTTCAAAAATTATACGGGCCAATAGCTTCGACTCGGGCACATTTTTTGTATAAAAAGTGGTTAAACTGTTGATGCTGGTCAGACCCGTCTTAGAGGGGGGGTGCAGCCGGTGCGACGGCCACGGGCCCATGCTGCTGGAGGGCCCATGAATATGTGTCTATGGTATATATATTTGACCTAAGCGTAGGTACAGATTTAGTCCAATTCGCATGATGATTTCAGTATTTTTTACTAAATTATAGTCATTTCATATTACAGTGGAGTTTTAATTTTCTAATTTTATTTATTGTATTTTTCTAATATATTAGATGTTGTCTAAGAAACATTTATCGGATGCTGAGCAAAAAAAAAAAAAAAAATATGAAGATTAATTCATATTAAAAAACTATCTATAAGGAGTCTTTCTATGTTGCTTGCCCAAGGGCCCTCAAAATTATTGAGACGGCACTTATGCTGGTGCCGCCAGGGCCCGGCTCAAGTAGTGCAGCATGTGGAGTCCCGCCGGCATCGCGCGCGGCCGGTTGATCGGGGAGCAGCGCGGGCAGCGGGATGCGGTTAATCCGTGCCAGCGTGCCCGGCCAGCAGGCCGGCCGGCGGGCTCCACCGTGATGCGCCGGCGATGCCGATAAGGCAAGCGCGCGGCCATGGTGCCAAGGAGGCTTTAAGCTCCATCACCAGCCAGCGCGCGTGCTGCTGCTTTCATCAACCGGCACGCATGGCGCAGCGTGCCGCTGCCTCCTGTTGGTGTTGCTGCGTCTGCGTATAGCTAGCTAGCACTCGTACTGAGTACTGACCCTGCACCATATGTCTCCGTGACCTGCACGCACCAAATCCCCCAAAAAGAGCTTTCGCCCAAGATTTGGACCCGTATCGGCAGGATCTCGTGTCACATGTGTTGTGCTACTCTGCGTTATCTGCTAGCTCATGACGCCATGAGTACGTTCGGCGGCTCTGCCGGCGCGTATCACTTGCTGAGACTGAGATCGTCATGGCGATCCCTCGAAAGTTAGATCGAAACACCGAATCCGATCCAGGGCCACCCATCATCAGCGATAATCCGATCCGACCGACTATTACCAAATTAAATGCAGCGATGGATGGAGATCGACTCACACCGACGTGTCTCTAGCCGCTCTACTGCCTGGTGCGTGTCTATCCAGTGGAACAATAATCCAGCCCTTTCTCTCGAAAGACATTATAGGCGATCGATCGGGAGGATCGGATCGCTGGCCGGGTCGACGACGACGTGCTCCGATCGGTGCATGCATATAATGCATGCGTGTGCTGATTTGCGGGCATCAGATGAGAATATGCGCGCGAACACGATCGCCCGGTGATCATGATCGTGATCGTGATCGACGGTCCACCGTCCACGCAAGTTGAACATAGCGTGTGGATCGAGAGAGATTTGACGATCCCAGCGTGGGTCGCAGAGGGACAAGTCTTATCCTACCTTGTGTCAGTGCGTCAGCTTTGCCTGTTCTAGGAGGCTGTTCTAGGAGGCAGCACGGTTTTCGATAGAGATCACGCCTGCTGGATATGCCTGGATTTATATCTATCCATCTTGTCCGTGCCACCACGAGATAGGGAGTTCAACAGGATTGTATCTGTCCAAACTGCTGTTAGAAATCAAAAGCACACCAGATATGTTTGACTTGAATTCTACTTAACTACTCCCTCCATCCCAAATTGTAAGTCATTCCAAAAATCTTAGAAAGTCAAAGTTTCTCAAGTTTAACTAAACTTATATAACAATATAATAATATTTATGATGTCAAATAAGTATCATTAAATTCGTTATCAATTATATTTTCATAGTATACCTATTTGATATTATAAATCTTTATAGTTTTGTCTATAATTCTTGGTCAAATTTGAGATGCTTTGACTCTCCAAGATTCTTGGAATGACTTACAATTTAGGATGGAGGGAGTAACATTTAAGAGAAATAAAATATATGTACTATGAAAACTTCTAATTGTAGTTATTAAAACTTCTAATTTTATTACAACTAGAGTGTACAATCCTATCAAGAATAGGACTCTACTTGTATGTCACATAGGAGATCTACAGAGGAGACTATATATGAAAAAAGAGATGGAGATCATAGACATCAACCAAGGTAATACAGAGAACTGCTCCGGTACATCTCTCTTTTTTTTAAAAAAAGTTACACATAACTTAAAGCAACAGTTCAATTAATTTATCATTTTCTTAACTTTTGGGCCAGCCCCTACCCTACTCCTAGCCCGTGTCCAGCCCAGATCGACCCGACTCCTTAATCTCATCATCTGATCTTGATCTGTTCACGTGTTCATCCGGGCGGCGCTCAACGACGGCGGCGGAGCTCTATGGGTTTTGTACAACATGCATGTATCTTGCAGCATCATAGTACACAGTGCGACAAAATTACTACACAGAGATTTGACGGTTCACCCTGACTCCAAATGAATACAGAGAAAAAATCCTATAGAGACAATCACCAGTCTAGGTCACGGTCTCGGGCCAAGCGAACCTCCTCGACAGGCAGTAGCCACGGACATCAACCACGCCATGACCCAATTAATCTAAACAGGTGTTGCGCACATGAGAGCCGTTGCCGTCAGACATTGAGGGTCACTGGCCAGATCAGATCAAGACGATGTGATCAGGGAGCAGGAGTTCGGTAGGCCGGTATGGGCTGCTGGGCGCAGGCTGAGCGTGGCAGGGGCTGGGCCTAGACGAGACCTAAATGAAAAATAATTAAGATAAGGGTTAACTAATTAGTGGTGCTTTAAGATGCGTGCAATTTTTTAAAAGAGGTGTACCGGAGCAATTGCCGGTATTACATGGGTCTCATCCAAAAGTTGTAAGGATCCATCAGGAGTCGAGAGAATTAGACTAGAGAATTCTATCGCACTAAGTTCAACAAAAATTATAGTCTTAGAGGGTCAAGTAGGATTACGAGTCAGTGACAAATCACTTGTACTCTTTGGAAGTCACAAGCTCTGTTATCAGAGAGCGACAAGCATTTGCACTCTTTCGTAGCAACAATCATTTGTATTCTTTTGGCATCAAGTATAGGATTATAAGTGAGAAAAAACTAGTTATATTGCTTTAGGGTTATAGAATTTATTGGGCTCCTTCGTCAAAATCTTGATCTCTTGCCATAGTTATTTGAGCATCGTCATCTACGATTTTTTATATAAAACAGCTGCTCATTGTTGTTTTAATAGTGTTCTGTGAGAGTAGGCAATTGTTGCAGCAGCCCCAACAGCTACAAAAACAAGCTGACGAGAAGACCCAATATTATGGAAAGGGTATAAGCTTGTGTCATATTTACCACATCCTTCAAATAAATCTCAGTAAGCAAAAAGATTTATCTAATAAAAGAATTAACATATTGATCACTATAAATTCTGATTTTTAAAAAGATTTTTCGGTACTCCAAGTAATTTTAATTAAAAAAACTTGTCAACTAAAAGTTGTAGATTTATTGAGCTAATAATTTTGACGTGAAGTTCGTCTTCATCCTGCTTATAACATGTTAAAATTGCAAATAAGTATTAAAGGTTGGGATGTCTTGCAGCACAATTTTTCTATTATGTGGGATGCAAAGTAAGCCGTCTATAGTTTAGCGGTCACGGGCCATTCTGCTGATCCTGCCTATCTCTCCCCATCTTTCTTTCTTTTCTTTTCTTTTTGACAATTTCCCCATCTTTCTTTTGAAACAACCAACGAAGATACGGCAGCGGCGCGATCGCGATCTCGTTCCAAAAGCAAGGCCCGCAGCAGGGAGAGATGTCACTGTGTTACAGTGTACGTCAGCGTGCACCGCGCAGCAGGCTGGCAGCCGGCGAGACCGATCGCCGCACCCAGCTGCCAGTGCCACAGCAGAAGGCGAGATCGGCAGGCCGATCCGCCGATGGATCTGGTGCCGTCACGCTTGCGCACGCGCCGAGTTCCCGATTGGCAGGAGGCAAAGGCGGCCCAAAGACGATAGGCGGGCTCCGATCGATCGCCAGTTCGTGGGTGCGTGCGCATGTGCCGTGCGACTGCGACTGCGAGTGGCGGGCAGGAACACACAGCAGCGAGCGTCTGCCATGTCTGTTGCTGCTGCCGGCGCCGGCGACTCCGTCCTGTTCCTGACAAGTGATGGGCGGAACTCGGTCGCTCGCTCGTTGGCCCGATCGACCCAGCCGATCTTGTTCGATCGGGGAGCAACAAAAGCAAGCGTTGCCTCCGGGTGGTGGTGGTGGCTCGTGCTCTGCCACGCAAAAGCGATCGATCGCCCGCCCCCGATACCTACGTACCTAACACTGATCCATCTCGGCTCGCTGCTAGCAGCAGTGTGCGCCAGTCAGTACCCCTGTTGGATGATCGATCGATGCAAGTGGAGTGTCCCAACTCAACTTGGCACGGTGCGACTCGAGCAGATCTTCGCCGACCAGCACGAGGGTGGGCTTAGCTTACTGGGATTTGGGGTTTTTTTTTTTTTTGCTTGATTCGGTTATATTCTTTGGTTGGAGAGCTAGGACGGCGCGACGAGATATGCACTCGTGCCTCCTAGTGGGCATGCATCTGTCGCTGCTGCCCCAGCAGACATCGGCGCCTTGGTTTTGTGCAAGTGGGTTGATACAGAATAGGAATAGCGCTGCTGCTGCAGCTTGGCTGGCGTACCTCTTGCTGTGGACTGTGGTGGCCTGCGAGACAGAATGAGACACGACTCGAGAGCACAGACACAGGCAGCCGCACATGCGATAGAGTTGACTCCCACTTGGATATGGATCCCCCACCCCCACGATTTACCAGAGGGCAAGTGTGCATAGGGTAAACGCAGTGTGGCCGTTCCGACAGGCGACAGGGACGGACACAGCCCGCCAATTGTTTTTTTGCCGTCAATCCTGCGTCCTAATTCTGTCCATCTGGCCGGCCCCAACCAAAGTACCATGTCTCTGTTTGTTTCCATTAGCTGGAATGGAAACACCGACGAGATCACCGTCATTTGGCTAGTTAAAACACAGTTGGGGCTGCGCCGCTGGGGGGGGGGGGCGGCACCGGCACGTCGATCGTCCGCCACTCGTGTCTGATTCATTCATCCATTCAATGGAACATGGGTCTGTCTATATCTTGTTGGAGAAACACGGAACATGTATGGTCCATAAGGATCGAGGCGTCTGCTGTACTGCCTTTCATTCTCAGTCTTGCAAGTTGCCTGCACCAGTTCAGACTTCAGAGACAGAGAGAGCCACTTTAGTACAGCGATTGAGCTGCAGCGAGGCACTTTTTTTTTCTTTTTCTTTTTTTTTCTCGAATACGCAAAAGATTTGCGTATCATTGTATTAAGAAGAAGAGTTTAAGCAAACATACAACGCGTTTCTATCGAGCACTGCTGGAGGTCAACCTAACCTAATACAGCTGTAGATGGACCTAATACAGACGTAGCCGTAGCTGCAGCGAGGCACTTCACACGGATCATTGGATGGATGGATGTACTGCCTGTTAGTTCTCGTTCCTCGCCCACTTCGCAGATTGGTTCTCTGAATCTCTCTGGCTAGAGTCACAGCCCGCGACAGCTATGTACTAAATCACTAGTCCTTTGAATGTTATGTTCTCCTAACAAGTTGGCTTCAAGCCACAGTGCTAAAGTAACGAAACCTTAGCCATTACACTGCAGAAAGAACCAACCAAGCACTAGCTCTGACAGAAAACATCTCATGTCGTGTGCTGCCGTGCTGGTCTGTCTGAAATCTTAACTTGATACGGAGCACTGAATGATGGCGCACTCGATGTCTCGTGACAGATGCACCTCTGAACAGTGAAAACCGGGATGAGATGACACAAAATCTGTTTAACAAATCGTGTTCAATGTATCAATTCAGAGACTTTTTTTTTTGAGCAATATCAATTCAGAGACTTTGACAAGTTTAAGGTGACCAGATACTGACACCGCTCAATCCTCCAAACCAGACAATCAAATCACTCACCGAGTCACCAACGCACAATGGCTCATGAAGAGCAAACTGCTACTAGTAGTAGTAGTAAAAATAAACAAATACACCATGATTGCTCATCGCATCATTCAGAACTGCTCAGTGAGCTCAACTTCTTGCCGCATGCATGCATACAGAGAAAACACTGCAAACTGTACTGACTTCACACAGCCTTCGGTTGGCATCAGAACCAGGATCAGAATTCAGAACAGATACCTGGAGATGTAGTACTTGGAGTTGGGAGCGCTGGTAGTTTTCACGTCTCCCAGCCAGTGCTGCATGTGCACCCCAATGGCGTCCAAGTAGAGGCTGCTCCGGCCATGGAAGCCCACCACCTTCCCCTCCGTCGTCGCAGAGGTGAAGTAGGTCCCCATCTCGTCGCCGAACGGGCCGTACTTCCCTCTGCTGCTGACCAAGGTGAGCGATCTCAGGACTCTGGGCCCTTCTTCCACGCAGGTGTTGTAGTACCCGTAGATGCAGGTCAGGACCTCGTGTGGATAGTCAAGCTTGATCTGCAGGTCAGGCAGGACAGTGTGCGTCGATCTAATGAGAAACCGTACATCATTTTCATAAACATAAACGTGATTTTTCAGTACCAAAAAAAAAAACTTCATTGCATTGCACTTCATGATTGGAGAGCTTCTGTTGTGTTGTGTGAGTACTCACAACTGAACTTACCCTGTGTGTTATCTGGGCACCATTTCCATGCTTGGTAGACCAGATGGACTGTCCACTCCTGTCATACTCGATCTGAACAGAGCCGATGAAATCGCTTCTCATGATGTAGATCTGTTTGACGCCAGTGTAGACACCGTCATCCCACGGCTTGCCTCCGTCCCCACCCCATGGTCCTGGACCTATTGGTATGGGTTCTTTCACCACACCGTATGTAACCTGCATGCAGCAGATCGGATTAATAAGATCCAAACACTTTTTTTTTTGCATCAACATTTCGGTTCATGGAATTGGTTATTACGTCGTCTCCGATTTCCCTTCGTGATAGCGCAAGCATGTCAGACTGTCGAGACGGGCTTGCGTCGGTCAGTTCTGTGTCGACTCTCTGTGACAACACCTTCCCTTCCAGAACATGAACTCCAATGCTGTCGATGTACCATCCTGCCCTGCCATGAAATCCTACTATCCTTCCATCGGTCAAGCAGCTGGAGAAGAACGTGCCATGTTCGTCCCCAAACGGTCCATGGCTCTTCTTTGTTGTGTGGAATGTCAGTGATTTGATCACCGTCGGGCCCATGATCATCGTCGACCCAAAGTAACCGGTTATATGAGTCAAGATCTCTGATGGAAAATCAAATACGACCTGCCAAACAAAATCACCATGTTAATTAGCACTAGTGGTGATATGTAGTAATTGATTGAGAACCAAATAAGTAATTAACAGTACGTAATGCTGAAACTGCATCACCTTTTCAGGTCTAGCGCCCCCACTGACTCCACGCTTGTCACCCCATATGGCCTGTCCGTTGCGATCATAGAGAACCTTCATGGAAGATATCCCTAGTCCCCGCGTCAAATTGATTTGTCGGACACCGGTGTATATTCCATCATCAAATATGGTACCACTGTTTCCACCCCAGGGACCAAATCTCACTGGAGTGCTTATAGTCATGGTCCCATTATCCGAGTAGAAACTAGGAAT
>CM039137.1:12011279-12033325 GCA_022036555.1 Microstegium vimineum | reverse complement strand
ATTAATCCACTAAATCAAATCCACATTCATTCCACTTATAAGCAATATGGTCTTTCAAAATAAATATCCCATTCAGTAGCGAAGCCCCCTGGCACAGGCAATGCCCCCCTAACACATTACACCAAACTTTTTTACTTGTATAACTTTATAAGTTTTTATTTATATTAAGAAGAGGATATAATAAAATTCTTTTCATATATGTATTAATATCTTCTAGATAACAAAATCATACAAACCATAACTATATAATAAAATAATTTATATGAACACATCCGAAAAGATACTAGATAATAAAATCATTCCTACGAGCATATCCAAAAGACTTGACCGATTGGCTCAAGATTTACAAAATTATCATAGAGCCCTTACCATTCAAAGAATAGCGTCTTAAATCCTACAAGACATATCAAGAAAATACAAGCACTCTTGTCAAGTCACGAGAAACCTAACTAGCTCAGTTATGCTTAGTCTTTACAAGTTGATTTCTTTGGCTCTCCTATGTATGATTCTTGGCTCCACCCTTGACTCCATGTACCACGTTTTTGAATCCTCCCCTCAAATTCATGATAGCACGGATACATGGAGCTATAAAAATCTTAGACACATAAAAGGTCCAAGTAAAAAAATGACAAGAAAAAATGAACACATGAAAGTGTAAACATTGAAAAAGATATAAATAATATTAGCTCCGTGACCCCCCCCCCCCCCCCCCCTCCCCAAAAAAAAAGAGTTTAAATGAGCTAGATATCTGCACGGATCCATGAAATAAGAAGTTTCATTCAAGACCATATTCTGCCTAACCACATTGCTTTGGTATGATGAATCACATTTCATTCAATGTGAGCACATTATATATCTCTCCATCTTATGATTCATACTTCCAGTGATCGGCTTGAGAAGTACCATATATACCATATAGGCTATATATACCTTCTTTTATCTCTACTTGAGCCCCATATAAGTGTTATGGTGGATAGCAACAGCAGTGTTTCTATACGGTATAATATGCACACACTTATACATGATGAAACTACACAGAAAATACAAGAGGAAGTTCGAAGACCAAATGATGACCATACCTGCATTATCCGCTCTCCGATCCGTTGACTCCACGAACAGCTTTGATCAAGCCATCATCATCGTGGGGCAACTGTTCTCCGGCTATATATGTCGATCGTGTGTGTTATAGCAGAGGGAGAAACCATGGACGGCGGTTTGTCATGGGATGGTGACAAGTTATCTTCCTGGCCTCCTTCTCCTATATATCATGCCGGCTACGTCATCCACGAAAATGGCGGTAAGGACTAGAGCACCTTGCTGGCCTCCTCCTCTTGTCATCATGACGGCTGCGTCGTCCATGGGGATCGACGGCTGCGCGAGGCCTAGCACTGGCGGTTGGCAAGACACGATCTAGTCGTGACGTGTGTGACGAGCGAGAGCAGACGTGGTCCAAGGAACCGACGAGAATACCTACGATGGAGCGGACTGCCGAGCTCAACGTAGTGCGGTAGTGTATACATGCATGCAGAGCCGTCCGTTCCTTGCGAGCGTCTGATTCGTTGATGTCCGTCCACGCGAGTACATGCAGAGCCATCCTCCGTTCCTCGCGAGCATCTGATTCGTTCGTTGGTGTCAACGCGTCGCAGGCTGACTATGTAGCCGATAGAGTCTTTTCCCCCCTCGTGATCTCCCACAGTACTCGTTGCAGGCTTTCAGCTCAACCACCATGGGCATGCCATCTCTTCTCCGCCTCCTCGCCCTCCTCACCGCAGGCGCCGCCGCCGTGTCGGAGGTGGCCGCATGGGTGGACTGCGGCGACGCGTCACCGTCGCCTCCTCCTCCTCCTCCTTCGTCCTCCCCTTCCCCCTCACCACTATCGTCGACGCCGCCCGCCAACGGCAGCATCAACAGCAACGACGCGCCGTTCCGCGCGAACCTCCTAACGCTCCTGGGTGCGCTCCCGCGCGCCGCGGCGCCCACAGGGTTCGCGTCCCTGTCCCTCGGGTCCGGCCGTGACCGCGCCTTCGTCCGGGGCCTCTGCCGCGGGGACATGGAGCCTCCCAGCCGGTGCCTCGCGGACCTTCAGGAAGCCGTGCGCACCCTCGGCGAGAGCTGCCCCAGCAGCAGCCGCCGCGCCGCGGTGTGGCTGGACGTCTACGTGTCCTACGCCGACACCAGCGCCTCGCCGCCCCGCGAGGACGCCGCCGCCGCCATGGTCCTCTACGACACGCACCTGGTTGCCCACCCGGCCGCCTACCTACAGGCGTACGGCGCGCTGATGAGGACCCTGGTGGCGCGCGCGGTGGGAGTGGGCGGCGGCGAGGCAGGGACGACGACGACGGGGAGGCAGAGGCAGATGTTCTTCGCGACAGGGGAGGCGCAGTACGCCAGCGACGATCCCAACGGCACCATGTACGGGATGGTGCAGTGCATGAGGGACATCACGGCGGCCGACTGCGACCGTTGCCTGCAGACCTTGGTGCCGCGGCTGCCGTGCTGCAACGGGAATCAGGGAGGCGTCGTGCTCGCCTACGACTGCTTCCTGCGGATCCAGGTGTACACCTACTACGACCTGGCGCTCGACGACGCGCCGGCCCCCTCGCTGTCGCCGACGACGACGCCCCCTGGGGAAACAAGCGGTGAGTGTGTGAACTCTGAACGTACGTACATACTTGTGTTGACTCTTGACTCTTGACTTTCTGTCCATTACATTACCCGTCAAACCGCCACGTACGGCGCCGTCCGACGATGCGAGAAAACATGTAAAGCATGACTGCATGAGACGATGTGCGGTCGTCGTAGCCGGAGTTGCTGCCGCTGCCGCTGCCAAACCTTTCCGTACGTGTTAGTACGTGTGTGCAGTTGGCGTTCTTGGCGACCCAGTCACGTCACGAAAACGCGTATCTCTCCCCGGCCCCGCGTCGCATTCGCGTCAAAAGTCGTGGACATTGATTGTGTCAAGAGTCTTTGTCGCCAAAAAAAAAAAAAAAAAACTGTGTCTGAGTCTGACTGCGTTGCACACATCAATTGATGCTAGCTGATCCAGATCTCGCCGGCAATGCAAACATGCAGGAACGACGGGGAGACCAAGAAACACCACCATCATCATCCTTGCCGTCGTCGTCCCACTTGGAACGCTACTCCTCCTCCTCGCGTGCGTGTTGGCCGGTGTTTACCTGCGAAGGAGAAGAGGTGTCAAAGAGAGGAGACGACGGCGTCCGCCCACGGCCACGGGGAGGGCCAAGGACGACGACGACCGCAGCACAACCTATGTTCACCCGGAGAAATTCACTCTGCCGCTGCTGAGAGTGGCAACCGGTAACTTCGCTGCGGAAAACAAGCTGGGAGAGGGAGGCTTTGGAGAAGTTTTCAAGGTACTGACAGTCTGAAGATCAATTATCCAGTTTTGAGTTTTTGTGAGCCCGGCCGGGTTCAGCATTTCGTGCGTTCTGATACCTGACAAGTGGTTTGCACTTGGTGTGTTCGCAGGGCAGGCTTCAGGATGGACAGTGCGTTGCAGTAAAAAGGCTCTCCAAGGGCTCCTCGCAGGGCTTCCACGAGCTGAAAAACGAGCTGATTCTCGCCGCCAAGCTGACACACAGGAACCTCGTCCAGCTTCTCGGGGTTTGCCTGGAGGAAACGGAGAAGCTGATCGTGTATGAGTACCTGCCAAATCGGAGCCTGGACACCATCCTTTTCGGTAGGCCGGTGGCGGTCCTCTGCTCTCTGCACTGCACTGCACTGCACGAAAGTTGAAGTTGAAGCTAAAGTTAGGCAGCTAGCTATATCCCACTGAACTATCCCTCCCACTGCAGGGACAGGGAGACGGCAACAGCAAGCTCTGGACTGGAGCAAGAGATGCGCGATCATCCGCGGGATCGCGCGCGGCCTGCTGTACCTCCACGAGGAGTCCCGGCTGCGGATCATCCACCGGGACCTCAAGCCCAGCAACGTCCTGCTGGATTCCGACCTGACTCCCAAGATCTCGGATTTCGGACTCGCCAGAGCGTTCTGGGGAGACGAGTCCAGAGAGGTCACCAGAAGACCTGTTGGAACCCTGTGAGCAACCTATCGTAGTACAGTTCACTAATTCAACAGGACACGCACACACTGACACACACGTGTGCACCTCTTGATGCATGCTGCATGGCAGCGGGTACATGTCCCCGGAGTACGCGTACTACGGGCACGTCTCGACCAAATCCGACATGTTCAGCTTCGGGGTCATCGTCCTCGAGATCGTGACGGGGCAAAGGAACAGCAACCCGTCGGCGGTTGAAGACGGCAGCAACAGGAATCTGCTGAGCTGCGTACGTGAGCAACAGGCCGGAAAAGCTTCGTTCCTTCCTTCCTCGATGGTCGTCAAACGTACGTGGCTCACACTAGTAGTATGTATCGATCTTCCTGTACGTGCGTGCTGCAGGTCTGGGAAAAGTGGAGGCGCGGATCCGTCGTGGAGACCGTGGACGCGTCGCTGGGCGGGCAGTACGGCCGGGCCGAGGCGCTCGCCTGCGTGCAGATCGGGCTCCTCTGTGTGCAGAAGGACCCCAGGTCCAGGCCAGACGCGTCGGAGGTCGTCCTGATGCTGGACGGACGGTCGGCGATCCAGCGAAACCCGTCCAGACCAGCGTTCTGCTCCGGGTCCATGAGCGCCACCGCCTCAGCGCGGCGAGCTGCCCGCGGAAACGCAGTGAGCTACGGGCGTCGTTCTGCGCTCGGGCCTGTTTCCGAGAACGGCGTGACGGTTTCGGAGCTCGAACCGCGGTAGCTAGACCGCAGAATGGCACCACTACAAGATTCAGGTGCAATAGGTTCTGTAGTGCTCGATTACTTGTGGCCCAAACCTCTATTTTTTGTTTTTTAGAAACCGGACATTACGATGCGTCACCAATCAGATAAACGCGCTCTACTCCTCACCCACCAGGCCCGACGCTCATTTTTCTCGGAATCAAATGAGAATTGTTGATCTTATTACAGAACTAGACAACTCATTAGTTTTGAATTGGAAAGTAAATATATAATGTAATGCACTGTACCTGTTAATCCTAACCATATTTGGAGGATAAATATCATGAATGATACAAAGATACAGCCTAAAACAAATGACACAGGATATACCGCCACAAAATGCTTTACACTCTACATGGAGACCTATACTACCGTAAATACAATCAAGGCCGGTGGATCTCTGCCCTTGCCTTTGTGTAGCTATGTTACAAACAATACCATGGAAGGTGCAATGTACAACAACAAAAAAAATGCCTTTACTGAAATAATCAAACAGCATCTACTCTTCCTTCTATAAAAGCATCCTTCATGGCGTGGAATTGCTCTAATTAGTTTTCGATCGCTTCCATACAATAACTGTGCCATCTGAATCAGATGAGGCCAGAAAATTCTCCCCATGATTCCAGGCGACTCCAATTACTGGAGAACCATGTCCCTTCACGAGTACACATGATTGGTCTCATACGTTGTCTTAATGGTGGAACAAAAAGTTTTAACATGTGGCAAACAGAGTAAGGATATCACATACCTGTAGTTTATTCACACACGAGTTCTTTGGGCGTGCCAAATCATAGAAGTAAACATTTGTGTCCTCGCTTCCAGTAACTTCAAGTTCAGAACAAAATGTCAATGTTTTTATTTTGGGAAAAAAATCCAGCTGTGTAACCAAAAACCATGAAGGCAAGCAGTGGAACAAAAGATATATATATTCCCACAGAAGCTGATACACCTATCTTTCACAGATGTTCATCATTTTTTGGTAAATCCAATTCGAGATTTTAAATATATAGATTAACATTTGTTCAGAAAACTGATTGTCATGGTACTTTTGTGAACTACAGTGGAGCTTTACAAGTGTTAATAATAGAACATATATGATAGTAAGCAGTACAAATAAAGTGTGCCAAACCTAGTGCTAGCTGCAGGAAAATTGAAGAAATAAGACACCATGATCACCAATAGCTTCAAATTTTAGGTATTTAACAGCTTCAAACATTGGAACCAGTTTTAAGTTTTACTCCCACTTACCTATGAACTCTCCTTTCTCAAGGGAAAGAAGTGGACAGAAAGAAGCACGGATAGTCTGCAGCCGCGAAGCCAGTTTTAGGGAGCATATGAGAGTCAAGTATCCCTTAGCATCTGTCATGATGCTGAAATGTCAAAAATATAAATGGTTATGTCAAGTCTACAATATAATAGGCTATCATGAAGGTAACGCACCTGAAGAAAGAAAGGTTTCCATCTTGAGCACAAGAAAGAAGTACTGGACAGCGCGCCACCAGAGAGAAGGTCCGATACTGGATTGTCGTAATAGGAGATTTGCTCTTACTACTTTTGTTCTTGTGAATTCTAGATAATGACCCTGTATGTGAGTTCACACTAACAGTATATATGTAACCCTGCATTTCAAGAACTATTTCAAACATATGAACATCATATATCATGTCAAGTTAAACAAGTTCAATTACTGGATACCTGTGCATCACCAGCGAAAATAAACTGCCCAGTGTGATCAATATCCAAAGCTGTAACCGCATCATCAAAGTTAAGTTTGCTGATTACTCTCCCAGTGCTAAAATTTATTACCTAGTTTACAGAGATAAATGGATCACAACGTGGGAAAAACAAATGGGGGCAAGGAAAAAGTGCTGGTCACAATTTTACATGACTTTTGTTAACCAATTATACAGTAGAGTACATCATCCATATCAAAAGAAATAGCAGAAGACAGATACTTTGTTTTCCACTAGTTGAATCACGGATATTAGATAAGAGGCACAAGCAACAAGGCAACATATTGGACAGAGATTAACGGTATATAAATTTTGGACTTCAGGAGCAAAAGGTGAAGAAGTTTACATTGATTTCCTTGTTTGCATTGCCAACTAAAAGCAAATTATTGTTTACCTGCAACAAAGCAGTCCATAAGATAACTCATAATGATTCCCATACAAAGAAATATTAGCAGTAGAGTTATAGGAAGATAGCACCAATGAAATAAGTAAAGGGTCAGAAACAATTTGTAAATTGTGCTAAGTTGGAACTTACAGGATGAAAACAGATACATAGCTGGGAAGAAACTCCATAGACGACCCTGATGCAAGTGCCTTTAGAGATTTCCCATACTTGCACAGTTTTATCCAGAGAGCATGAAGCTATGTACTGGTTATTAGATGAAAAATCAAAATCTGTAATGTGGTCAGAATTTGAAAATCACGAGACACAAGATAACTAGATAACTAATGAATGAATAGATAAGAAACTGAAGTTTGAATTGATAATTTCTAATGTATTTCGACCGAGCGCGGACTTCCTCATCCTGCTGCCTGTCCGCTTGTGACCAAGCCGATGAAATGAATGATCTAGCATGTTCTTATCTCATTTGTTTTCTCACGGCAAGTCTGGACCATGATTCTTCATAAACTCACCATGGCCAACCTCGGGCCAAGCCCGGATGCAACTATATTTGCTAGCTGGTGTGTAGTGCTGCAAAGGGGGTTCCTAAAGAAGTGAGAAGATGGCCTTAATTCTCTAATTATCTTAGTTGTTTGGGAACTTTGGAAGCATTGAAATGCTTGTGTTTTTGAAGGAGCAAAGCCAAGATTAGAAGTTATCCTGCAGGCTATTGCGTATGAGAGCAGCCTATGGTATTCTGCTGGTGCTTTAGCACTCCAAGAGTTGCTCTCAAGATCACTTGCCTCATCAACTAAACCTCTTATTTAATTGAGGGGCTGTTGGTGGTTGTTTTCTTGTTTTGTGTGGGCACTTCACCTCTTTCATTTGTATTTCATCTTAATGAAATGACACGTAGTTCTCCTCAATAGTTCAAGGAAAAGATATATAAAAGTTTCTATACCTTATACTTTTTCTAGTTATGGCAAAACCCACATTCAATTAGCAAATGCATTACTTCTGTAAACCAATTTATATGCTCAGCATTCCAGAATATATGCTCAGCAATACATGAGTTTCCTCATGACCAAAATAGCAGGTATTATTGATACTTGGAAATCAACTTTAACAGAACTAGTGATTTTTGAAATAGGAGGGAAAATCCTGGTAATATGTAGCAACTCTTTGTTGACTTTTATTATGACAAATGAAGGTAGATACAAGAGGATAGCTTTACTAGCAAAACTATGTGTAGTCTAACCTGTGATATTTTTAGAATGCCCTATCATTTTTTGAAGAACAGATGGTGGCTCAGAAACCTGGCAGACCGTCAAGCTGCCATCTGCCGCACCATATGCAAGCAGATCGGAACTTGCCCGGCCAAATTTCAATACCGTAACTGCCAAGAATAAAATCAGTCATTAATGAGAAGACTAGTATACTAACCAAATCAATCAGATAAAAACACTTGATCACAGAAAGAGAAAAAACGCATGGCATGACCATGGGTTCATAAGAAAATACCTGAGGCTTTGCAGTTGTCAAAGATGCAATGCATTCCAACAAATGAGTATGCAGGCTCGGCAAATCTGACATGCCGCTCAGCATCACTCTGCTTTGAGCCAATACTTATGGTGCGGCTTAACACACCACTGTTACTTCTCAAGTCCTGCATCAAACATGTTACACAAAAGTTTAAAGCAGCATGAAAGTAAGCATCTCTTGATAAAATTTCCTTTATGCATCAGTCTCCTGCGTAAAATTATCCACAAAAGCCTCTTAAATATGAAACTTGAAAGTATGAGGTAAAACAGAGAGAGTGAAATTAGATGAAACATACCCGCATATAACTCGAGCTGTCTGCCTCGGACAGTGTAGCATGTACCGGAGAGGGGGCCCACCTTCCACTGATCAATTACAGATGTTATGATAACTATCATATCATGGTTACATTTCACCTTAACTTTTTGGTCACTATGTATTCAAAAGATTAAGGTTGAGAGCAAAATACTGCCAGTGAACTAGCACGGCCAACAAACTAACAACGCAATTAGAGCAAGCCACGCGAGCACAGCAACATTGGTCTCACCAACCTGTAGGCAGCGACACACGAAAGAGCATCAAAGGCGCACCAACCTGTTGCTGGGCGTGCTGTGGGCGCTGCCGCCGTCGATGCGCCGGAGAAGAAAGTTGCGGTAGGCGACGTAGCCCTTGCCGTTGCACCGCCACTCCTGCACGCAGGAACGCCTCCCGCGACCACCAATGAGTCGAATTCATCCATTCCCCAGAGCTAAATGCGATACGAACGAGGGGATCTAAGAAGCGGGGGGGTATGCCTAAGTACCATTCGGTTCTCAAGGGCGGAGGGGGCTTGCGGCGGAGAAGGAGGCGGCGGAGGGCAGCGTAGTCGGCGTCGGGGCGGGACGAGGAGGAGGTCGGTGGCTGTAGGACGCAGCTGAGGAAGTCAGGGTCCGTCGGCATGGAAGGGGTGGCGGGGCACTCCGGGGAGGAGGAGGAGGCCGTGGCCGAATCGGCGGCGGCCATCTCCTCCATCTCGCCGGCCGCGTGGCCGGGCGTTCGCGCGCGCCCCGGGGAGAGATCAGGGACGAGGCCGGGCGGGGTCTTGGATCTCGGGGACACGGGCATACCCGTACGCGCGTGTGCTGGCAAGAAGTGGTTTTTTTCGGGTCCGTGCGCACGACGGAGTTTTCACACTGTTTGGCCTGTACTCTGTAGTGTCTGGACTTCGATGTGACATATTCCACGATTTATAAAAAAATAAAAATATTAGTAATATTTATATTTTAAATTCAACTACTAATATAATATTATTTATCTCTAAATAATATTTTAAAATGTAATCCTTATTTTTTTTAAGTGACCTAATGCTGACACAATCTAAATAAAATTGTAGTTCTAGTGAGATCTATAGTTCTGTAGCTAACAATCTCTATTTATCTAAGATTATGTTCTCTAGTTTTGAAATTATTTTTTTATAAAAAAACTCAAAGGACCTCAAATATTAGCTTTAGATAGACCACATTATTATTGAAAAAAACAAAAGTGTTATTTTTAAAATTTGATAACTTAAAATAGATATTTAAACCTCTAAAATATATCAAATAAAAATATATCAAATATAAAGTTGTAGATAATGTGAAACTCTACATCTTTTGATATAAACCATTCGACTTCACATGAAAAAGTTATGCTTTTATCTATATTAATATATAATGCACCGATAAAACTTCTCTAAAGCTACACGGAAAAATGAACTCAACAGTCATTACCTCTTCTAAGTACACCGCAAAAATTACCCCCAGAAAACTGAAAGCTTTAGAGTAAACGATTCCACTCAGATCTAACGGTCCATGTTGTTTGGATCTTCCCTGGTCACTCTTCCTCCCGTTCGCATCACTATCCCACGCCTGCCCGCCGCCCCCATCCCGTCGAAATCAGAAAATCAGAAAAAAAAAACAGCCCTCACCCGCGCCTAAACCCTAAACCGCTTGCCCGCCGCCGCCCCCATCCCGCGACCGCCAGCCCGCCCTCGACGGCAGCACGAGGGGCCAGCAGCCCCCGACGGCAGCAGCCCCCGATGGCGGACACGCGGGTCCAGCCGCGCCGCCACAGCCCACCCGCCCCCGCCGCGGATACGCGGGGACAGCCGCGCCGCGCCCGTCCACCCGCCCGCCGCGGGGTCAGCCTGCCCGCGCCGCCTCTCCCTAGCCGCGAGTACGCGCCGCCACAACCACCCCGCGCCGGCTATCAACCTGCTCGCGAGGCCATCCGGAGCCAGGGATGCACAACGACGCGCTCAGAGCAGCTTCGCGAGGACATCCAAAGCCAGGGACGCACAACGACGCGCTCAGGGCAGCTGTAAGTATGCGCCGCCACAGTCACCCGCGCCGGCTATTTAACATTTCTTTCATTTTCATTCTTCAGTGCAAGGTTGTTGTCATAAAGTTTCATCGATAGTGGCCAGGCGCGGGGTGACAACTTCACTGTCAGATTCAGAATAAGAGGAATAGTAGAGCATTGGGTTTCAAATCTTTTGGAGGATTTGACTTCAAATCAAGGTATGATCATTGGGTTTCACTTTAATTTCTAAATACTATGCTTTTATTTCAGCCATCATGTTTACACTCTGTTTCTTAATACACTATTTCATGGTATGTGTACCCTTGTTTTAATGGGGATAGATCATTGATCGCTCCTTTAATATTACACATCTGGATGGGAGAATTTGATGTTTTACTGCTAATTAGCAAGTTGAAATATACATCATTTCCTGTAACCTGAAACTGAAAGCTGAAGTTAACCTGAAACTAAGAACTGAAGTTACACACTTACACTGTCCTAAAGAAGGGGTAATGTTGATCATTTTCATTCAGCACCGTGTTTTCAATATGCTGTAATGTTGATTTAGGTATCATATTGGCTCAACATATGTATCAAACTGTAAGTACTGATGTTGACATTTTGGCATTTGTCCAAGAGGTTTTTTGTCACCTGAAGTTCAAAAGCAAATTGATGAACTTTGCTCGTATAGTCTAATAAAACGAACTGCTCATAGATTCCATTTATTTTGTTGTTCAGCTTAATCCAGTCTTATACATCAATATTTCCTTGCTTTTCTAATATCTAGGTTCAGTGCAACAAGGTCAAGCAACAAAACAGTATTGTAAATGGGAGCTTTTTAAAAATAGGAGAAACAAATAGTAAAGTTGGAACGCTTACTACTGAGTTCGTATGTAGGCACAAATGCCTTTGCCCCTCTCTAATTATTAGTGCACCATTATTGTGGCTACTTGGCTTGTTTATAATTGTGATTTTGTGTACTGGAAATGACCAGACAACAGACATACATATGAAGAAATGATTTTTTTTTAAATTAGTGAACTACTAATATCATCTTATAAAGCTGAGCAATGCTATGATGATCTTTTACAGGAGACTGCAATGTCAGGCATTATGGGCCTGCTGTACATGCTTGAAGTATCGGATTTGTCAGTGCCTTAAAATTTGATTATGCCTTATGCAGTTCTGCTTTACCAGAGTAGAAGGATGATCCACAGGATTACTGTATTTTAGGAGGGATTCGGCACTATTAATGTACATTTGGTGGAGTACCACACAACCTGATACACTATGCTTTCAAGAATAAAATCAACACTTGATATTGGTAAGTATTGCTGTGTTTCATATTGTCATACTGCTAGAGTGCATGAAAAAAAACATTGGCCAAACTCATTGATAAACAAGGTCTGAGAAGAGGTTTCTGCTATTTTTGGCTAGCTCTCAGTATAGGGATTAGCACTACCTATTAAATCACTCAATTCTGAAGTAGAAGTAGTATCATGTCAGTGAGTCTCTATCTGCAGGTGACATTGCAGTTCATGATTTAACCAAAATTCAGATCATCCATGTAAACTTGCAGTACCTACATACACCTATTTTTTTTAGAACATATTGTCTATTGTTTAGTTGCTTAAAGCTTGGAAACAACTCCCCCTCTTATGGCTTGTAGGTTGGAGCAATGGTTTTGTAAAATTGACAGTTAGCTCAATTGTTACATTCGGTGTATGCTTCCTCAGTTTGCAAAATGCTACAAATATATTTTCTTATTGATAAAAAGAACAATACTCCGTACAGAGTAATACTCATGTAGTATCAAATATTTCACATGTGAGGGCTGATGGCTAAATGTGTACTTAAGGTGGTGGGTAACTTTGGCACTTTCTGACGTCTCTCTAACTAATATGATGTTCTATATTTTGTAGTAACATGATTTTCTTATCTTTGTAGTCATTTTCTTATCTGCTGAAGGACTAGGAGAACTGCCAATGGAAGGCCCACTCATGTCGTTGTAGTCCCTTTGTACTCGACTTTACGCTATTTACATCTCTTTTGATTCTTCTTATCAGTGATTGCACATTTTCAGAACCTAAATATTTTTGTGTTTTTTGTGGGATGAGTTGTTGATGAAGACATAGCAGACATGGATATACAACGTGAAACTTGTAGTTATTGCATATTAACTTTGCTTGCCTTTGCAAACGAGGGGAGATATTAGTTTGGTTGCATGTTGTACATGGCGGAGTAGAATGCTTATGTTCATGTTTTTCTGTGCTCATCTTATCGATTCGAAATTTTTTGGAAACCCATTTCAATGCAAGAGCCACTAATACTTGGTTAAAGATTCATCAAACAACATAAGATAGTGTTCAACCAAAAAAACTAATAGCACTTCCTTTCCTTTTTCTTTGTTTCTTCTGATTTTTCCTTTTTTTCTAAATTTAACTAGAGTTTTTACTGTATTAGTTTGTGAGAAGCTCATGACAAATGTCCAGGTTTACCAAGCACGACCAAGAGGCTTGCGATCCTTGTCCTCGTGCTTAAACTTGATTTGTCATGGAATTATTTTATGCCATAAATGCCCAGGCCTAACCGTCACAACAAATATCTGTGCAATTTGTCCCACAAAGAAATTTGAATTATCATGGTATTATTTGTTGGTATTATATATTTCCGTTGCTTTATTGGGCAAAAAAACTAAAAATAGAAATAAAAATAATTACATTGTTGGGCTCAACTAAGAAATATTGTTTTTTTCATTCTCCACTTATCGTCTTATATTTTTAGGGTTCCTCCATTCTCCACTTATTGTTTTTTCACTTATTGTCTTTAAATTCATCTTAAAATTTTAACTATATTCATATTATATTACCCCGTTGCAACGCACGGGCTTTGTGATAAATGTCCCTCCTATGCAGATTAATGGGAGATATTTGGGTGCAGCTTACCATTTGCCCACTTAGAGAGGCAAAGGCCCTTGGATCCTTCAAGGGTACGTGGATAGGTGAGTTAACCGGTAAAAATGATTTTCAACATGCTTTTTTTTGTCCTTTATTCTTGTTTTGGTTGCAAGAACGAATGTAAGATTTTTTTTTGGAAGAAGAACGCGTATTGGGCATTTTTTATGAAAAGAATGATTATTTGTGCAAATCCTGGTATGCAGATTGGTCAGTTCTTTGTGTGGGTCAATGTATCACTGCATCTTTGCTGTACCAGGATGTGTTTTCTGTTTGCATGCTTGATTTAGTTTTGTTTAAGTATCACTATTCATCTTCATCTCTATAATACGAACAACCCACTCTCAATCTCAGCTTAGAAAAAAATTATGATCTGAAATGTACAGATATAGCTGCACTCACTTATGCTTCATATTAGATCTTGGTTTTTATTAACTTTGAACAAATAAACTTAAGGATTGATGATCTGTTGTAGTTGTAGGTATTGAAATTAATTAAGTTATTTTCTTTTTTGTTGTGGATGTAATAATGTATCTTTCTGACTTGTAAGAAGCATCTGCTCAAGATCTCAACATCACTGAACCACCCACTGCCCTCATGTGCCCAGATCAGAGTGACAGAGAAATGATTGCCCATAACATGTGTGAAATCATTTTAAATATTTTTTGTAAGCCATTTTCACTTTAGCATTGCCAGACTCCAGTTTAGAATTCCACTTTCTCTTCAGCAAGTGGGCAGATAGTTAAATAAGCTAACTGACAGAGAAACTATCTATAAAATGATAGACGCAATTGTAAATGCCGCATTTCTATTTTTTATTAAATCACATTTCCACTATTTATACTAAGAAGATTATGCTTTTTATATCCTTAAGAGAAAATCTTACTTTACTATTTACTGCTTTTTTACAGGATCTGATAAGTGTGTTCAACTGGAAGCTGTCCTCATCAAGACTCATCAATATTGGCAAGACACTCAGCGACACATTCAGTATCAGCTTCAGTCCTTCAGAACCAGAGGACTATATTGCAATTTCAGTATCAGGTTCATGTCGCAATACCAGTGTAGATATAAATTTTGACTTAGACATCAGTGTGTCAAGAGATATGAGTATGTGTTGTTGTTGTTTGTTCTAAATAAATGGACCTAAGATGACATGTTAAAGTAGTATGATACTTGATACGTTGATTTTGCCAAGTTGATTAATCTTTTAGCAATGAAAATGAATGTACAAATATTATACCCGGAGGTCTCAGAAATCTACTTAGACAGGCGTAAGGCTTTGAGGTCTAAAGGTGTGGTAAACCTCAGTGGCACAGGGATAACAATTCTTTTTTCTTAAAATGGTGTATTGACATGAACAAAACAATGATGCAATAAATTACATACTCTCTTAGTTGTCTTGTTGTACTCGATGTAAGTGACGAAATATCATCGTAGTTTAGTAGAACAATGATGCAATGAATTATATACTCTCTTGATTGTCTTGTACTCGATGTAAGTGACGAAATACCATCGTAGTTTAGTAGTTCTGTTGTTTTTATGTGCATTCCTAAAATAAAGTCGTAGCGTTAGTACGGGCATTATACTCGTTTTTATAGTCCCTGTAACATGGTTGACTTTTATTAAAACTGCATAATAAATCATGTAATTTTATGTTTTTTTACTCTCGTCGCAACGCACGGCCACTCACCTAGTACACCTAGTATATGAGAAAGAGAGGTAATGGTAGGCAAGTCCCTCACGTACCCGGCCTCGCGTGACGCTTGAACGGACAGGTTCGATTCCCATCCCAGCGTCTAATTTTCTGTTCTTCAAAAAAAACATTGGGCACCCATGTTGCCTCCATCGATGCCGCCGGCTCCACCTTGCGCGTGGGCTCGCCGCGGCGGCGCTAGCACCCGCAGCCTCGTCTGACACGTACGCCTGGCGCTACGGCCTAGGCTGTGTCGGCCCCACACCGTTGTTCCCACCGACCGCCGCCTCCCGGATCCACAATCCCAAGCCTAGCCATCAATCTCGAGAGTCAAGTAATCGCCAACGCAGGAACCCTTTCCATTCTTCCTCCTCGCATTTGCCATCGCAACCCTCGCTTGAACTCATGCTCCTTGCTCCGCCGGTCATGGCAGGTGGGATCTTCCTTCAATCCACGTCCTCCCTACAATCCAAATTCCTGAGGAAACTCGTGGAAATCAGGCAATCGACATCCATTCCAGTGCTACTGATCCAGGATCTCCAACGCTACCACAATGGACATCCTCCAACCACGGCTTCCATCTGATATGCCTCCGATGCGACGGGATCCCTTGGAGAGAGCGGACCTGCGGTGGCGTGTGCCTGCGACGGGGACGCGGTGCTGCGGCCCTGGCCCCGGAGCCTGGGAGGCCGTTACCGGCGGCGTGCTGTGCCGGGCTAGTGCCGAGGCCGGGCTAGTCCCGCTCAGCCGGGGGATGCGCGTGTTGTGCCTGCATAGGCGGGGTGGCACACAACGGTGGGAGGCGTGGGTTCGCGGGCTGGTGGCCGGAAACCATCCAGAATCCAAGGACAAGGACGTCGCCGCCCGTAGTGTGTACACCTCCACCCCTATGTACGTATGTAGTTGTTTCTATGATGATTTGTTTTTTTTAATTTTTAATTCTTAAATTCACATGTTTTCTATTTTATTGATTTATTTAAGCCCGCAGATGCTGCTAAGCAAAAAAACTTGTAGGTTAAAGAATCCACAAAAGGTATTGTTACCTAGCTCCTTCTAGATGGATTAATTGACCAGAATACAGGCCTTGTTATTGGCAGTGCACTGTATTTCATGGGAATATGGCTTGATCGCACTGGTATTAGGAGTACTGTAGCTGCAGCAAAAAAAGGTTTGTTGTCTGCCTATCTGGATGGAACTTTTGTTAACGTTACTTTTGTACATATGATAGAACTCGACCTTTTGTAGAAGATGAGTTGTTCAAGAATATGATAGAACTTGACCAAAACTCTGTATGAGTTGTTCAAGAAGATTAGCAGTGTTGTAGTTGATGATGGCTTGATTAATAAGGTAGTAAGTTATACTAATTTACTTTAGTGCGAAGCGGCAGTGAATGACAGTCATGGATGTCTGATCTCTCCTTGTTGGGGCTTTGGTGTATTATCTGAACGAAGAATTCTAATTAAGCCTGTTTAAGATCAATACAAAGGATACCATATTTGATGATCGGATATGTCCACTGAATCCTTATAGTAGATATTTTGTCAGCAAAAATTTTGTTGATCGGTTATGTTTACTAAATTCCAATTTTGTTGTGTAGTTGTGCTTCAAAACTTTGTCTGTTGTAGCATACTACAGAAAGGTGGTGTGGTGCTACCTCTAGCTTAGCATGTTCTAAGCCTCTCTGGCGAGGAAGTTTAGACCGCTATAAATAGTAACACTGAATTATGTTTTTATTGTCTCCATTTAATTATTAACTATTAAGAAAATAAATTGGTGGATCCATGCTTTGGATGCTGAATATAGGCTCCTGTAGGCGTACACGTCAAAATTAGTGGTTCTGATAATTGGGTCTATTTGTAGAGAGGCTTACGCTACTACTTAATATATATTTGCAGTGGTGTTGCAAGAGATTTTGATGTAGTACTGAGCAGTAAGCACGAGTGAAGAGTGTTGCAGACCATTTTGATGAATTGGTATTCTAATGCTTGCCTATCACCTTCTATGGTTGTTCTTTACTTTCATATGTGATTTAATATTCTACACCATATACGGTAAATATCGACACCATAAAGAAAAACATAATGCTATGAAACTAGGATTAATTGTTAATCATTGAGACCGGTATGCAGTAGGGAGAATGGTCGGAGCAAAGTGGCTAGCTGGGAAGCATGCGGCAAGAACTAGACTGTATGTCCAGACATGTATGTATGTCTTGGTTCCCTTCTCTGTTGATGTGAGTTTGACCGAGTTGACATTGAAGTTTTTTTGCATTTGTCTTTTGTCTTAAAACAATAACTAAAGTTTAAAATTTAACTACCCAGAGGTATGAGCCTCACCTCAATTCCTTTTTACACTCTTTGTTGCTATTTTTTAATTGCTTAGAATATATTCGGTGAATAATTTGTTGCATCTCTAGACTCTATACTAATTGTTTCATCACAGCCCTTTGTAATATTTTTTATTTGATGTTACCTGCTAAAATTCTCAATTTCTGGATGTAAAAACTTAACAGGTCATCCGAACATCCTTTCATAGGAATTATGCTCATCCTGATGAAGTTGTTGTTGTCATTTTGGGTGGGGACTCAGCTCTTCCCTCTCACAAGCACAAGGGCCAATCCTGCTGTAAGATGACACACTTATTAGCTTCAAGTCGCAAAGTACCAATTTAATTAAAACCTTGAGACTTTATTATTGTTTGAAATATAATTGATCTTATGTCTGGTTAAAATGGTAGGAGTACAAGCAGAGACAAGATTCACCTCACAGTATCCCCTAAAAGAGATAATCACAAAGATTGAAGAAGCTGCGAAAAGCCGCTTGGCTTTGATCCAATAGTTTACTTGAAAATAGTTAAAACTTATTCTCCTCATGTTGTACATGTAATAGGAAGC
Organism: Microstegium vimineum; assembly: GCA_022036555.1. Taxonomy (NCBI): domain Eukaryota; kingdom Viridiplantae; phylum Streptophyta; class Magnoliopsida; order Poales; family Poaceae; genus Microstegium; species Microstegium vimineum. Next base: position 12,015,021 of record CM039137.1, on the reverse strand, counting down.
CTTTGAGGCCCCTCATGATCAGACTCTCATGTTGTGCATGTAATAGGAAGTCTTTGAGGTCCCTCATGGTCAGACTACAAGACTATGTTAAATTCACTGAGTGCATCAGACTTTGTAATAATTTTAGACTGAAGTTTTTTTTAAACAAGATCTGAAGCTCAATTTTATCAATTATCTAAAAATAACTTAACAAGAAGGGATTTAATGATATTTTTTCATCTGAAATTTTGTTTGTAGGGGGACGACCACTATGGTCACTGCCGTCATAGCCGGAGCACAAGCGGGGGCGGGTGCCTAGGTACAGTTATGTGGGAGAGAGGATAATATATTTCAGTGATTTTTGTCATATATGGTTTTTTGGAGCTACAAAATTACGTTTTTGACTAAATCTTAATGAAGTACTTCAAATTTTATAGAATTAACTTTAAATTTAATATAACTCGTAGCGTTAGCACAGGCAAATATACTAGTGTTATAAAAAAACACTGAGAAACCACTTTGAAATGGACAAGTGGTGTATTTATATGATTTTAAGAATTGTACAGTGTATATTGTCCAGTATTGAAGTTCGAGTCTATTTCAAATTCAACGACTAATTTAAAGGGGTGAATCAAATTTTACTCCATTGGTTAATGGATTTTAGACATTTAAAGGATTTTATGATCTTTGAGCTAGAAGTGAAGAACACAGACAAGAATTGGATGGAAAAAGTTTTCTAGTCCAAATCTCCAGGTCCTTATATATCCGTTCCTATTTTATCTCTACTATATTTTGCATTTTAGTTTGTATAAGAGCATTTTCAAGAGTTTTTTTTTTCTAAAACTAACTCTTTAAATTGTCATTTAGGGCAAGTACATTGGTGTTATTTTATAGGCCGTCTCATATAATGTCACACAATTTAAGATGACTTAACAGACCACATATACCATGATTGGTTTTTTAAGTTGACTCGTAGTAACTCATGATTCCTTAATTTATGCATAGAATAAAAATTAACTTGTGAGGTGTATGACAACAGCAATTCATACAATGGTGTAATAGTTGTCTCATAGTCTTAAATCTTAGCTCATGAGGTGGTTGTTTCGCAAAACAACGATCTCTTTCTCTCTCACATTTCTCTTTCCTCCACATAAACAAAAATCGTACGTGACATTGCATGAGACGGGGTACGAGACCACTGACGTGTAGCAATGTACCTGCCCTTAGAGTCATTCCATAAAAATCGGTTTCTATATCTTCCACACTTCAACAAATTTTCTATATCTTACGTGCACTCTAGAGAGTCATTCTCATTTTCTATCTTGGCTAGTGAGAAATAAGAAATAGAAATGACTAAATTTGGATATAACCAAATAAAGAAGCTATTGTGATTTTTTTTTTATCAAAATCTCTATTTTGTATACATTTTGGAGGATATAGAGAATCTTTTTTAGAACTGTGTTGTGCTAGTCAGCTAGTTTTTTTTTCTTTCTTTTTTGAAAATGCTAGTTAGCTAGTCGGGGCGCTTGAACAAAGAGATCACGACCAGAATCCCCTCAGATAACGCTGCAATTTGCAATGCCGCGAAAGCAGGGTATTATTATTATTATTATTATTATTATTATTATTATTATTATTATTATTATTAGTAGTAGTAGTAGTAGTAGTAGTAGTAGTAGTAGTAGTAGTAGTAACTACTACTACTACCAGCACCTAGACGAGTACACGCTGCTAGTGCTTAGCAATTTGCACACCACGTCCACAGTCCAACAATGTCTTTACAGGTCACCACTGCGATCGGCAACCTATGCTGTGCACGTGAATTCTGTACAAGTAGAGCCACTCCGTTTTACTCTTCAGTCTTCACACGCTTTTCTCTCTCTCCCCAAGAGAGCAGGACTGCACGAGCAACGACCAAGGAGAGCTAACAAGAACTGACACAGGCCTGCATCGGAGCTTCAGAGGCTTCGTGTATTCGGGGCAATGCTTATTGGTCGTGAGGGACCATTACGAATAACCAGCTGCTGCTCTCGTCCTCACTGAGAATCGTCTGCCGAATCGTCCGTCGGCTCCCAGTACCGGTTGGTGAACCACATGGAGTCGGCGGCCACCGCGCTCCCGTCCTGGTTGCGGTGCCACGTGTAGTACGCGTGCGTCTGGTTCTTGATGTCCAGGATGGCGTGCCCAAAGCTCGCCTCCCTGAAGGCCGAGTAGCTCGGCTGCGGCTGCGACATGCTGCTCGTTTTTTTTTAGCAGAGCCAACGCATTGTTTGATCAGGAAGCGAGGGAAATATAAACAGGCGATCTTCGCGAAGCTCAGGAACTAGAAATGCACTATTGTCTTACTTGGTAGCCAGTCCTTCCTGGTTCCCTCCATCGCCAATGGTGATGTATACTGGGGCTGATTGATCAGGGATTGGACTGCACAGGCCATTCACAACGTTGTATGCCACATTTGATATCCTGTGCTGCAATCAGAGAGCATTAATCTGCGTTAAGGAACTCAGGATTATGATACTCCTATTGTTCTAGCCAGAGTATTGACGCCTAGCAAATTGAACTGAAAAGCTTTCACTGAAATGGAGATCGACGAAGATACAAAGGATTGGAGTACACAAGTAAAGGCTCAGAAGTTGATAACAGATATAGTGCAGAGCTGCTTACTGTGCGTTCGTAGGCGTGGACGTGTCCTGCAAACACCACGTCAACTTTGTACTTCACGAACCAGGGCTCATACATCACCCTCATGGTTTCACCTTCCATGTAGTGATAGTTATAGCTATTGTACCATGGAGCATGCATGAGGACAATCAACCATGGTGTTTCACTCCTGTTGACCTTGGGAAATTCAGCTTCAAGCCACTTGTACTGAGGAGTGTATTTTCCTGGAAAAGGAATAGTAGCATTATAGATTAAGCAAACTAATTCATTCTATCTAGTAGTAACCAGCACATCTGTGCATATTGACACTGTATTATTTTTGCCCAAATGAAGCACATAGCCAAATTATCTTTGTATCGAAAATACTCACTGGCATAGTGCATACTTGCAATAGAATGACTGAATGACTAAAACACAGCATCAGTCCAACATACACATACCGTATGCTGAGTATGATGCCAAGACGATAATGTAGGCTGAGGCCCTTTTGATGGAATACCAGTAAGGTGTCGTGCTACCAGAAGCCTTGTAGGGTGTGGGATACCTGTGGCTGAATGGCTTGAATGGCTTTGTTTCACCCTGCAAATGTATGCAACTGAATGAAATGAACATTTCAGTGCCCATAATATGGCTCTAGTGAAATATCTACTTTTTGAACTGCCAACACACTCATTGAAACATAAGCATATGAAATAATGTGGAGGATAATACTACATACAAGTTCAGGAGCGAAATCTATCTCATGATTTCCAGCAGTCCAGATCCAAGGCTGGTATGCGACATTCCTCTCTACAAATCTTGCCCATGTATCCCACCTCACATTATCATGGTATGGGTAGTTATCTGCATATGACAAATCCCCAACAAAAAGCACTGCATGTGCTTTTGCATTGGACTCATAATGAGTGAGCGTGACATTGGAATCGAAGCTCTGACCAAGATCACCTGAACAGAATTGTCAAGTTTCAGTAATATAATCAATCCTAGATTTCAGCGATGATCAATAAAGGCATAATTTCATCATATTGGGCAGCACCTATAAGACCAAATGTATATGGAACATCTGGGCCACTTTCTGGAGGGGTCGTAAACCAAAACTTCC
>CM039137.1:11886766-12001691 GCA_022036555.1 Microstegium vimineum | reverse complement strand
GAAACTAGCAGACGATTTCAGGTTGGGAGTGCCCTAAGGTTCTAGCAGACTTCTGTTCAGTGGTTTCCTGTAATTGTTACATGTTTCACGAATGTGTAGCCATTGGCAGACTTGTTTGCACTAAGTTGAGAGAGATAAGTCGGATATGCAGTTATCGATGTACTAGCTACACCATTAGGTCATGATTATAAACATGGGAAACATAGTTGGCATCATACTCTTCCTTTATAGTGCAAACTTGCTAAGTGCAGCATGTCTAAACGGGTAATGTCTGTCTTACCTAATATTTTAGGGCAATCTAGTGATTCTAATTGTATAGGGAATTTGCCCACTATTGAGCATGGTTTGAAAACTCTACTTATATAGTCCAGCAAACTTTTATCTGAGTAATTTGAAGAAATCAAGAGGATAATTAATTTGCTGTATAAGATTTCTTACTCAGCATAGATTCTAGTTCACTGGATTCATTTCTAAAAGTAATATAGTTTAGCAAATTGTCTCACTTGTGTGAGACCAGGGTAGTGCTATACCAGTGATATGTGCTGTCCATTTAACCTTGTCAGAAGAGACATCATATAGGACCTTGTACATGTAACCATGATTCTGCACTTTAGCGGCTCGTTGACTGTTTAGACCTTGCTCCATATCCTCTTAGCATTTGGATAGTATATGCAGATACATGAGCTTATTTTGCTAATCAGTTGTGCAATGGTTGAATTGCTTTAGATCATATATATGTTCTTATGCTCTGCTCAAAAAGATACCTAAGCAGAAGATAGTTGCAGTGTTAGAATGTTAGTTACTCTGTACTGTTGTGAAGATGGAATCTTTGATTCTCGTCGTCATTATTGCCTTCCTTAGAAAGTTACTTCCACAAATATCATGCTTCCTATTCTAATATTACTGTTCTGCACTTTTGCAGTTCATGGACAAATCGTGCAGTGTTATGGACTCATCTATGGCAAACAAGTAGGCACATGGCACATCAGTTCTGTCCAGTACAGCTATTGTTGTATCCACCTGCTTGCTGAAGTTACAAGACCCGAAAAATAGGAAATTGGAAGAAGAGCCATGGAGAGAAGCCACATTCTTTTGCATATCTTGGCCACCGTCACCTGGCGGAACAAGATACGGCATCGGGGGGTGCAGTAACGATTAGCGAGTAGTCCTGTGTGGAGCCTGGGCGCAGCAGCCTCTGCCAGTATAAGTGCTCTACGTGTCATACATTTTTTATATGTTCATGAAACGTTGATCCACTGAGAAAATATATATCTTCATTCAGGTGCCAAGGGATCGGTTTGGGGGAAAAAAGATCTTACGAAAATCTACCTTTTTGTTCTGTTGCTAGATCAATCTATTTGTTCTCAGGCGCAGCCGCGCGCAGGCCACCTGTGGTGAAGTTTCAGAATTCTTTCGATTTACATTTGTGAGGCGTGTTGGTTCTGCGGGAGAGTTGTGTGAGCTTGTTTGTTGCCGTGTTTTCCCGTAGTTTTAAGCTCATTGTCCGTGTAGGATCTGGAGACTCTTCCGGGCCACACAGCCCTGCTGTTGGTTCACGCTTGGTGTCGCCGCGCGGATCGCGACGGTGACAACTGACAAGCATGGAATGGCACTGCTGCCCGTCACGGATAGGCGCCGGATAAAATTTGTATGTTCCACGCCCGTTGCTTTTGTTTTGGCGCAAATGAGCGACACCGGAACGATAATAATGTTGAAATCGGCGCGCGAACCCACGGAAAATGTTGGCACCCCTCGTTTTGTTTCGGCTTCTGGATTTGAAGTGAAGGACCAGTATTCAACGGTGCTGAAGTCTGTTCCAAAAAGGCGGGGCTAAAGACCGCCGGTGTTCTTCTTATCCTAACGGGGAAGTGAACGCAGCAATTTGAGACTCGGACACTCTCGGTGCGTGTGCGTGTGCGTTGAGGAAAATTCGATCTGATCCTGATGTAGTGATGTCCTTCGCAGCAGCAGCGCCACATACTCTCTCCGTTTCAAATTATAAGACGTTTCAAGAATCTTGGAGAGTCAAACTATTTCAACTTTGACCAAAGTTATATATCAATATAATAATATTTATGATATCAACTAAGTATTATTAGATTTGTTATCAATTATATTTTTATAACATGTTTATTTAATATCATAAATCTTTATAATTTTGTCTATAATTGTTGGTTAAACTTGAGATGTTTTGACTCTTCAAAATTCTTAAAACGTCTTATAAGGACGGAGGAAGTACATATACAGGTCCACGAGCTTAGGATTCGGAAGCGGACAGCGGGAGTCGACGCCTCGAAGGCGAGCGCACGCCGGCGGTTGGTCCATCCTATGCTTTTTTTTTTTTGCGAAGATTGGTCCATCCTATGCTAGTACAGCTGCTACGAGGACGGATGCAAAGTCCATCGTGTTTCTTGGCCCACGTAGTCCGTCTGTTCCGTGCGCGTTGACGCTAATCAGGTCGCTCGGTGTATAGACGTGACCAAACACTAGCTTAGCGGAACTTTGGGTAGTAGTGCGTCGTCTACAGCGTGCTCGCAGTCGCTGATGAGCACTTTACATGGTGCCTGCCACAAGGAACACTTTATATATGGTGCATGCAGCTGGTTATTTTTTTATTTTTGACTAGCGAGAAAGATATCTATACACATATAAATATATAATATGTTTAAATATATATTAAAAATAAAAATAATATATTTAGAAAATCCAAAACGTCTGATTTGAAATAGAGGGAGTACTTGCTATCGGTGTCATAGTCTTGCTACGATAAACTGAAATACAATGAAATAAAACTCTTCCTTTTTCCTAAAAAAGAAAAGTGGCGGATACTAGAATCTACGTCTGTGGGAAAAAAAAATGTGCCTCTTTGTCAATCCCAACAATGCCAAGGGGAGGAAAAAAAATCCATTCGAAGGTCCTCTCCCAAATCCGTCCCACATGGCCGTCTCCAATCCCTATAGATTTGCCTCCTCGCTTTCATATCAGTCACTCTCTGACTCTCTGCATGCGTGTTCAAACCCAGAACCAATCCGTCTTCACCAATTTATTTCTTGGCACCTCAGATCAGCATATTCCATCTCCAACCCCGCGCTCCGTTCCCCGGCACGCTTTGACCCAGAAACTCGATCCACCTCCGAGCACGAAGTCGAACACGTACGCGATCCCATTCCCATTCCCATTCTCTCGCCCAATACACAACCTCTACCAAGCCGGGCGCCAAGCCTAGAAGCAGAGCAAGCACGGAACACAGGAGGCCGGCCAGGAAGAGGAGGCACTGCCGTCCCCGCGCCGCCGCTGCGGGGAATAGGCCGGCACCGCGTGAACCAGATCGGCGCCATGGCGGCGTTCGCCCGGGTGTTCACCCTCCTTCCGCTGCTGCTTGTGGGCGTCGTGTGCCCGGGCGCCCAGGCCGGCCAGACAAGCGAGTACCGGCGCCAACTCGGCTCCGCCATCGACATGCCACTCGACGCTGATGTCTTCCGCCGTCCCCCGGGCCACAATGCGCCCGAGCAGGTAAATAAACCGCTCGATAGGAATAGGATGGCCCCGTGTTATGCTCGTCACGACTGTTTCCTTGACTTCAGAGTATGAGTATGTAAACTGTTCGCGTCCGGCAGCACAGCACACGGATTTGTTGCTGCTTCGTAGTGATCGCCGCGACGTGGCCGGAGAGTGGAGGATTGCCATGTTCTGCAGAATTTCTCATGCTTCCAGGGAATCTGTGTTTTGTTTGTCAGCTTCTGTTTGATTATATTCTGCAGTTGTCGTTAATCCCGATGGTTTGTATGTATGTAGTATGCTTGTTATTTTAAATCCGTGCTAGTTACATGCTTCCCTTGTGAGTACAAGCTATGCTGAGACAAGAAAATTCTTTCTCAATAGTACATGTGAAGTTGATTACTGTTGGTTGGTTCCTTTGGAACTTCCCTCCGATTAGTCACACTATATAGTTGAATTCAAATATTCCCATCTCAAATTCTCTATCCTTTTTTAGTGGACTTGCATGGTTTGTCCGCATATGCTCCTGTCAGCTATCCTACTGAAAAGCTGTTGAATGTTTTCTAGAACACATAGACCACAACAGGTAGTCATTATCCATTTTGTCATACTAATCTAACATCCTTTATCACTAAAAAAAAGATGATCTTCCTGTGGTTTTCTTTATACTGAATGCTGAGCTCTGCATTTTAGAAAATCTGTACCCTTTTTGTCTTCTAATTCCCTAGTTTAGAAGAACATTTATCTGTTGTAGTATTTCGTTGGCCTTTGCTATGTTCTTAGCACGTTTTGATCGAACCTACTTTATGATTGCAAGTTACATAATTGTAATGCATCCATGAAAGTGAACGGTTTGTTCACTTGAACTTATCAGTCATAATAAAACAACACCAATCAACTTATTAGCCACATAAACCATCAACCGAACCAGACGCTTTTTCAGTACTTCTTATATGTATTTTACGCTTTTGAAGCTACTTTTGCATCCTTAATCCCAGGCCACAAATTAAACGTTAAGAGCTCAGTGATCTTAAATTAGAAATACTGATTCCGTACCACCTTTTTGCTAATTTGTTTTGCTTTAGTCGTCCTTAAAGTTACCAAGAACTTCTAGAATAGTCTTCCATTATATATATTTATGTTTGAGTTTGACCGTTACTTATAGGCTGTCGGACACCTTTTGTGGACTTCTTTGTGTTTACTTTTGTCCTAACCTTTTTTGTTCTTGCTTCATTTTACTCCATAGAATTAAATATTGCAATGCCTTTTGTACAAGGCTGACGTCCATTCCTTTTTTTTTTCTATGCTGTTGTGCTCACATAAGTTAGTGGGGTATCTCTTCTCTGATGCTGATTGATTTTGTGCTGTCAAAGGTTCACATCACACAAGGCAATCATGATGGCACAGCCATGATAATCTCATGGGTGACAACAAGTGAGCCTGGCTCAAGCACTGTGATCTACGGGACTTCAGAGGACAACCTCAACTATACTGCAAATGGGAAGCATACTCAGTATACTTTCTACAACTACACCTCAGGATACATTCATCATTGCACAATCAAAAAGTTGGAGGTCACCATGTCATCAGAATTTTGGTCATACGTTTGCTTGTTTTTTCCTCATATATAATCTCACTTGGATACCCATCTTTGTTTCAGTTTGACACAAAGCATTACTATGCAGTTGGGATTGGACAAACGGTGCGGAAGTTTTGGTTTATGACCCCTCCAGAAAGTGGCCCAGATGTTCCATATACATTTGGTCTTATAGGTGCTGCCCAATATGATGAAATTATGACTTTATTGATCACGCTGAAATCTAGGATTGATTATATTACTGAAACTTGGCAATTCTGTTCAGGTGATCTTGGTCAGAGCTTCGATTCCAATGTCACGCTCACTCATTATGAGTCCAATGCAAAAGCACATGCAGTGCTTTTTGTTGGGGATTTGTCATATGCAGATAACTACCCATACCATGATAATGTGAGGTGGGATACATGGGCAAGATTTGTAGAGAGGAATGTCGCATACCAGCCTTGGATCTGGACTGCTGGAAATCATGAGATAGATTTCGCTCCTGAACTTGTATGTAGTATTATCCTCCACATTATTTCATATGCTATATGTTTCAATGGGTGTGTTGGCAGTTCAAAAAGTAGATATTTCACTAGAGCCATGTTATGAGCACTGAAATGTTCATTTCATTCAGTTGCATACATTTGCAGGGTGAAACAAAGCCATTCAAGCCATTCAGCCACAGGTATCCCACACCCTACAAGGCTTCTGGTAGCACGGCACCTTACTGGTATTCCATCAAAAGGGCCTCAGCCTACATTATCGTCTTGGCATCATACTCAGCATACGGTATGTGTATGTTGGACTGATGCTGTGTTTTAGTCATTCAGTCATTCTATTGCAAGTATGCACTATGCCAGTGAGTATTTTCGATATAAAGATAATTTGGCTATGTACTTCATTTGGGTAAAAATAATACACTGTGTCAATATGCACAGATGTGCTGGTTACTATTAGATATAATGAATTAGTTTGCTTAATCTATAAATGCTACTATTCCTTTTCCAGGAAAATACACTCCTCAGTACAAGTGGCTTGAAGCTGAATTTCCCAAGGTGAACAGGAGTGAAACACCATGGTTGATTGTCCTCATGCATGCTCCATGGTACAATAGCTATAACTATCACTACATGGAAGGTGAAACCATGAGGGTGATGTATGAGCCATGGTTCGTGAAGTACAAAGTTGACGTGGTGTTTGCTGGACACGTCCACGCCTACGAACGTACAGTAAGCAGCTCTGCACTATATCTGTTATCTACTTCTGAGCCTTTACTTGTGTACTCCAATCCTGTATATCTTCGTCTCCATTTCAGTGAAAGCATTTCAGTTCAATTTGCTAGGCGTCAATACTCTGGCTAGAACAATAGGTGTATCACAATCCTGAGTTCCTTAACGCAGATTAATATTCTCTGATTGCAGCACAGGATATCAAATGTGGCATACAACGTTGTGAATGGCCTGTGCAGTCCAATCCCTGATCAATCTGCCCCAGTATACGTCACCATTGGCGATGGAGGGAACCAGGAAGGACTGGCTACCAAGTAAGACACTAGTGCATTTCCATTTCCTGAGCTTCGCGAAGATCGCCTGTTTATATTTCCCTCGTTTCCTGATCAAACAATGCGTTGGCTCTGCTGAAAAAAAAAACGAACAGCATGTCGCAGCCGCAGCCGAGCTACTCGGCCTTCAGGGAGGCGAGCTTCGGGCACGCCATCCTGGACATCAAGAACCGGACGCACGCGTACTACACGTGGCACCGCAACCAGGACGGGAGCGCGGTGGCCGCCGACTCCATGTGGTTCACCAACCGGTACTGGGAGCCGACGGACGATTCGGCAGACGATTCCCAGTGAGGACGAGAGCAGCAGCTGGTTACTCGTTGCGGTCCCTCACGACCAATAAGCATTGTCCCGAATACACGAAGCCTCCGAAGCTCCGATGCAGGCCTGTATCAGTTCTTGTTAGCTCTCCTTGGTTGTTGCTCGAGCAGTCGTGCTCTCTTGGAGAGAGAAAAAAAACGTGTGAAGAGTAAAACGGAGTGGCTCTACTCTGATTGTGTACAGAATTCACGTGCACAGCATAGGTTGACGATCGCAGTGGTGACCTGTAAAAACACTGTTGGACTGTGGACGTGGTGTGCAAATTGCTAAGCAGCGTGTACTCGTTTAGGTGCTGGTCATTGGTCAATAATACCCCGCTTCCTTATAATAATAGATAATAATATAATAATAATAATAATAATAATAATAATAATAATAATAATAATAATAATAATAATAATACCCTGCTTTCGCGGCATTGCAAATTGCAGCGTTATCTGAGGGAATTCTGGCCGTGATCTCTTTGTTCAAGCGCCCCGACTAGCATTTTCAAAAAAAAAAAAAAAAAAAAAGCTGACTAGCACTGTTCTTGAGATTGTCTATATCCTCCCAAATTTATAGAAAACATAGATTTTAATAAAAAAATCCCAATAGCTTCTTTGTTTGGTTATCCAAATTTATTCATTTCTATTCCTGATTTCTCACTAGCCATGATAGAAAATGAGAACGCACGCAAAATATAGATTTTTTTGTTGAAGTGTGAAAGATATAGAAGCCGATTTTTATGCAAATGACTCTAAATAACAATTTAAAGAGTTAGTTTTAGAAAAACTCTTGAAAATGCTCTTATACAAACTAAAATGCAAAATATAGCAGAAACAAAATAGGAACTGATATATAAGGACCTGAAGATTTGGACTAGAAAACTTTTTCCCATCCAATTCTTGTCCGTGCTCTTCTCTAGCTCAAAGATCATAAAATCCTTTAAATGTCTCCAATTAATTAACCAATAGAGCAAAATTTGATTCACCCCTTTAAATTACTCGTTGAATTTGAAAGAGACTCGAACTTCAATAAGGACAATATACACTATACAATTCTTGAAATCATATAAATACACTTGTCCATTTCAAAGTGGTTTCTCAGTGTTTTTTATAACATGGTAGTGGAACTTGCCTACCATTTACCTCTCTTTCTCCTATATAATAACTTCTTTCACGTGAAATCGTACCAAAAGATGTAGAGTTTGACATGATCTATAACTTTATATTTTATATATTTTAGAGGCTTAAATATCTATTTTAAGTTATCAAATTTTAAAATTAACATTTTTGAATTTTTCAATAACGTGGTTTATCTAAAGCTAACATTTGAGACCCATTTGAGTTTTTTTATATAAAAAAATAATTTCAAAATTAAAACTTAAAATTAAATATTTGAGTCTCAAAACGAACGTAGGCTACGGAACTATATATCTTACTTGGAACTACAACTTTATTTAGATTGTGTCGGCATTAGGCTACTTATTTTTTTAAGGATTACATTTTAAATCTTATTTAGAGATAAATAATATTATATTAATCGTTGAATTAAAAATATAAATGTTACTAATATTTTTATTTTTTATAAAAAATAGTGGAATATGTCACATCGAAGTTCAGACACTACAGAGTACCTACCGTCGTGCGCACGGACCCGAAACAAACCACTTCTTGCCAGCACACGCCCGTACGGGTTCGACCGCCCGAAGTGCCCGTGTCCCCGAGATCCAAGAAGGAAAAAAAATTGGGTGCGGCCGTGCCGTACCTGGCACCGGTGCGGACGTCACGCGTGGACCTTCTGGCTCGGATCTCAAAATGATTTCGTGGCTCCTGGTGTCGGCTTGTAATCCGGTTCCTATCAATAATAATTGAAAGACTAGGTAATTGTAGCAGCTTAACAGATTATTATTAGTAAATGGAAATCGTAGTTAAAATTGACTAGAAAATACTGAATAATTTTTAGGCCTTATTTAGATGTATTTTTTTTTTGAAATTCTACGTTGCAGCAATTTCATTTGTATTTACTCCCTCTGTCCAAAATTAACTGTCGTTTTGGGTTTTCGTGTCACAACTTTGACTAGATTTATATACAATACGTACTTCAAATAAATTTATTAAAAAATTAGATCAAAAGATTTATCTAATGATATCAATTATGTATCGTAACTATTAATAATTTTTTATATAAAATTAATCCAAGTTATTTCTTGAGAAGTGAGAAAGACATGTATTTTGAGACGGAGTGAGTAGCAATTATTGTCCAATTATGAAGTAACTAGGCTCAAAATTACCGAACTTAGACGAAGCCGAAACAAGCTGTGTCGTTGTTGGAGTTCGGTAATTTTGGGTGTGATTTTCTTTTGTTGTGCTGACCCAAACAATGAAATTTGGGTCGGCTCAATTCGAGGTAGTATTATAGTATGCGTGTGATCTATTAGTATCTATAGTATATCATTATAATACTACATCAAACTGTTGTACTAAAAAACCATACAATTTAGTAGTAGTATTATTCAGTATTTATGATTAAAAAAACAGTACAATTCAGCAAGTGTTATACTCATGGGTATTGAAGACTGAGCATCTCCAACAGTTTGCTAAATCACTTGTCATCCTTTAAAATTTGGCAAATCAATAAAAAAATAATATTCAACAGTTTACCAATTCTACACGCTTGCCAAAAGACGGAGCCGCGCGCCTATTTTTGCGAGCGCGCATCGGCTTGCCATCCCCTCGTCCGCGAGTCCTCCGCTCGGTTTTCCCACGAGCATGGAAGTTTTCTTCCTTTTTAATCTTCTTTCTTTTGATTTGACAAGTGAGAAATAGCAAATTGTTTCCGATGACCTCTTTTCAACTTGGTAAATTATAATAGCAATTTGCTAAAACACAAGATTTGACAAGTGATAAATAACAAATTGTTGGAGATGCTCAACTTCTTTAGATGTGTTCAAAATTCTAAAACTTTATTATTAGATTTCCCGTTACATCAAACCCGTAAACATATGCATGGAGCATCAAATATATGTAAAAATAACTAATTGTATAGTTTATTTGTAATTTGCAAAACAAAATTTTAAGCCTAGTTACTTCATAATTAGACAATAATTACTAAATACAAACGAAATTGCTACAACTTAAAATTTCTAAAAAAATTACATCTAAATAAGTCCTAAAAATATTCAAAATTTTATAGTCAATTTTAACTGCGTAGCCTTTCCAGTTATTCATATGAGCCGGATTGCAAGCCGACGCCAGGTGAACTGGTACGAGCTGAGCCACGAAATCATTTTGACCTGCGATACGAGCCAGAAGGTCCAAGCGGCTGCGGTCTCGTATCCGAGCCAGAAGGTCCACGCGTCGTGCGTCGTGCTGTCGTCCACGTGCTGTCGTTGGACGTCCGCACCGGTGCCAGGTACGGCCCGGCCGCACCCAATTTTTTTCCGATCCAAGACCCCGCCCGGCCTCGTCCCTGATCTGTCCCCGCGCGCGAACGCCCGGCCACGCGGCCGGCGAGATGGAGGAGATGGCCGCCGCCGATTCGGCCACGGCCTCCTCCTCCTACCCGGAGTGCCCCGCCGCCCCTTCCATGCCGACGGACCCTGACTTCCTCAGCTGCGTCCTACAGCCACCGACCTCCTCCTCGTCCCGCCCCGACGCTGACTACGCTGCCCTCCGCCGCCACCTTCTCCGCCGCAAGCCCCCTCCGCCCTTCAGAACCGAATGGTACTTAGGCATACCCCCCGCTTCTTAGATCCCCTCGTTCGTATCGCATTTAGCTTTGGGGAATGGATGAATTCGACTCATTGGTGGTCGCGGGAGGCGGTCCTGCGTGCAGGAATGGAGGTGCAACGGCAAGGGCTACGTCGCCTACCGCAACTTTCTTCTCCGGCGCATCGACGGCGGCAGCGCCCACAGCACGCCCAGCAACAGGTTGGTGCGCCTTAGATGTTTTTTCGTGTGTCGCTGCCTGCAGCCAACAAAATGAGACCAATGTTGCTGTGCTCGCGTGGCTTGCTCTAACTGCGTTGTTAGTTTGTTGGCCGTGCTAGTTCACTGGCAGTATTTTGCTCTAAACCTTAATCTTTTGAGTACATAGTGTGACCAAAAAGTTAAGGTGAAATGTAACCATGATAGTTATCATAAGTTCATAACATCTGTAATTGATCAGTGGAAGGTGGGCCCCCTCTCCGGTACATGCTACACTCTCCGAGGCAGACAGCTCGAGTTATATGCGGGTATGTTTCATCTAATTTCACTCTCTCTGTTTTACTCATTCTTTCAAGTTTCGTATTTTTAGATCATGCGAAGAGGCTTTTGTGGATAATTTTACGCAGGAGACTGATGCAAAAAGGAATTTTTATCAAGAGATGTTTACTTTCATGCTGCTTTAAACTTTTGTGTAACATGTTTGATGCAGGACTTGAGAAGTAACAGCGGTGTGTTAAGCCGCACCATAAGTATTGGCTCAAAGCAGAGTGATGCTGAGCGGCATGTCAGATTTGCCGAGCCTGCATACTCATTTGTTGGAATGCATTGCATCTTTGACAACTGCAAAGCCTCAGGTATTTTCTTATGAACCCATGGTCATGCCATGCGTTTTTTCTCTTTCTGTGATCAAGCGTTTTTATCTGATTGATCTGGTTAGTATACTAGTCTTCTCATTAATGACTGATTTTATTCTTGGCAGTTACGGTATTGAAATTTGGCCGGGCAAGTTCCGATCTGCTTGCATATGGTGCGGCAGATGGCAGCTTGACGGTCTGCCAGGTTTCTGAGCCACCATCTGTTCTTCAAAAAATGACAGGGCATTCTAAAAATATCACAGGTTAGACTACACATAATTTTGCTAGTAAAGCTATCCTCTTGTAGCTACCTTCATTTGTCATAATGAAAGACAACAAAGAGTTGCTACATATTACCAGGATTTTCCCTCCTATTTAAAAAAATCACAAGTTCTGTTATAGTTGGTTTCCAAGTATCAATAATACCTGCTGTTTTCGTCATGAGGAAACTCACGTATTGCTGAACACTGAGCATATAAATTGGTTTACAGAAATAATGTGTTTGCTAATTGAATGTGGGTTTTGCCATAACTAGAAAAAGTATAAGATATAGAAACTTTTCTATATTTTTTCTCGAACTATTGAGGAGAACTACATGTCATTTCATTAAGAAGATAGAAATACAAAGGAAAGAGGTGAAATGCCTTTTCCAGCACCCCCCCATACAACACTCACAGAAATGCACCACACAAAACAAGAAAACAACCACCAACAGCCCCTCAATTAAATAAGAGGTTTAGTTCATGAGGCAAGTGATTTGAGAGCAACTCTTGGAGCGCTAAAGCACCAGCAGAACACCATAGGCTGCTCTCATACACAATAGCCTGCAGGACAACTTCTAATCTCGACCTTGCTCCTTCAAAAACACAAGCATTCCAATGCTTCCAAAGTTCCCAAACAACTAAGATAATTAGAGAATTAAGGCCGTCTCTCACTTCTTTAGGAACCCCCTTTGCAGCACTGCACACCAGCTAGCAAATATAGTTGCATCCGGGCTTGGCCCAAGGTTGGCCATGGTGAGTTTATGAAGAATCATGGTCCAGACTTGTTGTGAGAAAACAAAAGAGATAAGAACATGCTAGATCACTCATTTCATCGGCTTGGTCACAAGCGGACAGGCAGCAGGATGAGGAAGTCTGCGCTCGGTCGAAATACATTAGAAATTGTCAATTCAAACTTCAGTTTCCTATCTATTCATTCATTACTTATCTAGTTATCTTGTGTCTCGTGATTTTCAAATTCTGACCACATTACAGATTTTGATTTTTCATCTAATAACCAGTACATAGCTTCATGCTCTCTGGATAAAACTGTGCAAGTATGGGAAATCTCTAAAGGCACTTGCATCCGGGTCGTCTATGGAGTTTCTTCCCAGCTATGTATCTGTTTTCATCCAGTAAGTTCCAACTTAGCACAATTTACAAATTGTTTCTAACCCTTTACTTATTTCTTCTGCTAATATTTCTTTGTATGGGAATCATTATGAGTTCTCTTATGGACTGCTTTGTTGCAGGTAAACAATAATTTGCTTTTAGTTGGCAATGCAAACAAGGAAATCAATGTAAACTTCTTCGCCTTTTGCTCCTGAAGTCCAAAATTTATATACCGTTAATCTCTGTCCGATATGTTGCTTGTTGCTTGTGCCTCTTATCTAATATCCGTGAGTCAACAAGTGGAAAACAAAGTATCTGTCTTATGCTATTTCTTTTGATATGGATGATGTACTCTACTGTATAATTGGTTAACAAAAATCATGTAAAATTCTGAGTTTCTGACCAGCACTTTTTCCTTGCCCCCATTTGTTTTTCCCACGTTGTGATCCATTTATCTCTGTAAACTAGGTAATAAATTTTAGCACTGGGAGAGTAATCAGCAAACTTAACTTTGATGATGCGGTTACAGCTTTGGATATTGATCACACTGGGCAATTTATTTTCGCTGGTGATGCACAGGTATCCAGTAATTGAACTTGTTTAACTTGACATGATATATTATGTTCATATTTTTGAAATAGTTCTTGAAATGCAGGGTTACATATATACTGTTAGTGTGAACTCACATACAGGGTCATTATCTAGAATTCACAAGAACAAAAGTAGTAAGAGCAAATCTCCTATTACGACGATCCAGTATCAGACCTTCTCTCTGGTGGCGCGCTGTCCAGTACTTCTTTCTTGTGCTCAAGATGGAAACCTTTCTTTCTTCAGGTGTGTTACCTTCATGACAGCCTATTATATGGTAGACTTGACATAAACATTTATATTTTTGACATTTCAGCATCATGACAGATGCTAAGGGATACTTGACTCTCATATGCTCCCTAAAACTGGCTTCGCGGCTGCAGACTATCCGTGCTTCTTTCTGTCCACTTCTTTCCCTTGAGAAAGGAGAGTTCATAGGTAAGTGGGAGTTAAAACTTAAAACTGGTTCCACTGTTTGAAGCTGTTAAATACCTAAAATTTGAAGCCATTGGTGATCATGGTGTCTTATTTCTTCAATTTTCCTGCAGCTAGCACTAGGGTTGGCACGCTTTATTTGTACTGCTTATTATCATATATGTTTTATTATTAACACTTGTAAAGCTCCATTGTAGTTCGCAGAAGTAGCATGACAATCAGTTTTCTGAACAAATGTTAATATATATATTTAAAATGTCGAATTGGATTTACCAAAAAATGATGGATGTCTGTGAAAGATAGGTGTATCAGCTTTTGTGGGAATAAATATATCTTTTCTTCCACTCTTTGCCTTCATGGTTTTTGGTTACACAGCTGGATTTTTTTCCCAAAAGAAAAACATTGACATTTTGTTCTGAACTTGAAGTTACTGGAAGCGAGGACACAAATGTTTACTTCTATGATTTGGCACGCCCAAAGAACTCGTGTGTGAATAAACTACAGGTATGTGATATCCTTACTCTGTTTTCCGCATCTTAAACTTTTTTGTTCCACCGTTCAGACAACGTATGAGACCAATCATGTGTACTCCTGAAGGGACATGGTTCTCCAGTAATTGGAGTTGCCTGGAATCATGGGGAGAATTTTCTGGCCTCATCTGATTCAGATGGCACAGTTATTGTATGGAAGCGATCGAAAACTAATTAGAGCAATTCCACGCCATGAAGGATGCTTTTATAGAAGGAAGAGTAGATGCTGTTTGATTATTCCAACAAAGGCATTTTTTTGTTGTTGTAAATTGCACCTTCCATGGTATTGTTTGTAACATAACTACACAAAGGCAAGGGCAAAGATCCACCGGCCTTGATTGTATTTACGGTAGCATAGGTCTCCATGTAGAGTGTAAAGCATTTGTGGCGGTATATCCTGTGTCATTTGTTTTTAGGCTGTATCTTTGTATCATTCATGATATTTATCCTCCAAATATAGTAAACTTGGTTAGGATTAACAGGTACAGTGCATTACATTATATATTTACTTTCCAATTCAAAACTCATGAGCTGTCTAGTTCTGTGAGATCAACAGAATTCTCATTTCGTTCCAAGAAAAATGAGCGTCGGGCCTGGTGGGTGAGGAGTTACTAGTGGGCGCGTTTATCTGATTGTTGACGCGACAGAATTCTGCGGTCTACCGCGGTTCGAGCTCCGAAACCGTCACGCCGTTCTCGGTAACAGGCCCGAGCGCAGAACGACGCCCATAGCTCACTGCGTTTCCGCGGGCAGCTGCTCGCCGCGCTGAGGCGGAGGCGCTCATTGACCCGGAGCAGAACGCCGGTCTAGACGGGTTTCGCTGGATCGCCGACCGTCCGTCCAGCATCAGGACGACCTCCGACGCGTCTGGCCTGGACCTGGGGTCCTTCTGCACGCACAGGAGCCCGATCTGCACGCAGGCGAGCGCCTCGGCCCGGCCGTACTGCCCGCCCAGCGACGCGTCCACGGTCTCCGCGACGGATCCGCGCCTCCACTTCTCCCAGACCTGCAGCACGCACAGGAAGATCGATTGAGCCACGTACGCTTGACGACCATCGAGGAACGAGCGAAGCTTTTCCGGCCTGTTGCTCACGTACGTAGCTCAGCAGATTCCTGTTGCTGCCGCCGTCTTCACCCGACGGGCTGCCGTTCCTTTGGCCGGTCACGATCTCGAAGACGATGACCCCGAAGCTGAACATGTCGGATTTGGTCGAGACGTGCCCGTAGTACGCGTACTCCGGGGACATGTACCCGCTGCAGGCAGCATGCAGACATCAAATAGGTGCGCGCACACGTGTGTGCGTGTCGTGCTGAATGCTTGAATTGTACTAGTAGCTGCTACTGGAGGTTCCTCCTTAACGAAATGGAGCTACGTACAATCAGTGGCGGATCCAGACCCCACCCCCCCCCCCCCCCCCCCCCCCCCCCCCCCTGGATCCGCCCCTGCGTACAATGGCCTGCTACGACTACGATATACTGTAGGATGCTCACAGGGTTCCAACAGGTCGTCTGGTCACCTCTCTGGACTCGTCTCCCCAGAACGCTCTGGCCAGTCCGAAATCCGAGATCTTGGGGGTCATGTCGGAATCGAGCAGGACGTTGCTGGGCTTGAGGTCCCGGTGGATGATCCGCAGCCGGGACTCCTCGTGGAGGTACAGCAGGCCGCGCGCGATCCCGCGGATGATCGAACATCTCTTGCTCCAGTCCAGCGTTTGCTGCTGCCGTCTCACTGCATGCATCACACAGAGAAGAACTAGAGAAGGATGGCCCCAGTGGGATGGACAGGACAGTTCAGTGGGATAGCTAGCTGCTGCCTGCCGGCGTACCGAAAAGGATGGTGTCCAGGCTCCGATTTGGTAGGTACTCGTACACGATCAGCTTCTCCGTTTCCTCCAGGCAAACCCCGAGAAGCTGGACGAGGTTCCTGTGTGTCAGCTTGGCGGCGAGAATCAGCTCGTTTTTCAGCTCGTGGAAGCCCTGCGAGGACCCCTTGGAGAGCCTTTTTACTGCAACGCACTGTCCATCCTGAAGCCTGCCCTGCGAACACACCAAGTGCAAGCTACTGTACTTGTCAGCCGTCATCAGAAAACTAATGCTCAAGAGCTTACAAACTCAAAACTAGCTAATTCTTCAGACTGACAGTACCTTGAAAACTTGTCCAAAGCCTCCCTCTCCCAGCTTGTTTTCCGCAGCGAAGTTACCGGTTGCCACCCTCAGCAGCGGCAGAGTGAACTTCTCCGGGTGAACATAGGTTGTGCTGCGGTCGTCGTCGTCCTTGGCCCTCCCCGTCCCCGTGGGCGGACGCCGTCTCCTCTCTTTGACACCTCTTCTCCTCCGCAGGTAAACACCGGCCAATACGCACGCGAGGATCAGGAGTAGCGTTCCAAGTGGGACGACGACGGCAAGGATGATGTTGGTGGTGTTTCTTGCTCTCCCCGTCGTTCCTGCATGTTTGCATTGCCGGCCATCAGGATCAGCTAGGTAGCATGAATTGATGTGTGCAACTAACGCAGTCAGACTCAGACACAGTCAATGTCCACGACTTTTGACGCGGGGGAGAGATACGCGTGATCGTGACGTGACTGGCCGGGTCGCCAAGAACACGGGAAGGTTTGGCAGCGGCAATAACTCCGGGCTCCGGCTACGACGACCGCACATCGGCTCATGCTTGACCACCGTACATGTCGGACGGGGCCGTAATGTAATGGACAGAAAGTCAACAGTCAACAGTCAACACACGTACGTACGTCCAGAGTTCAGACACTCACTCACCGCTTGTTTCCCCAGCGGGCGACGGCGAGGGGGCCGGCGCGTCGAGCGCCAGGTCGTAGAAGGTGTACACCTGGATCCGCAGGAAGCAGTCGTAGGCCAGCACGACGCCTCCCTGATTCCCCTTGCAGCACGGCAGCCGCGGCACCAAGGTCTGCAGGCAACGGTCGCAGTCGGCCGCCGTGATGTCCCTCATGCACTGCACCATCCCGTACATGGTGCCGTTGGGATCGTCGCTGGCGTACTGCGCCTCCCCGGTCGCGAAGAACAACTGCCTCTGCCTTGCCGTCGCCGTCGTCGCTGCCTCGCCGCCGCCGCCGCCAACGCCCACCGCGCGCGCCA
Organism: Microstegium vimineum; assembly: GCA_022036555.1. Lineage (NCBI taxonomy): Eukaryota > Viridiplantae > Streptophyta > Magnoliopsida > Poales > Poaceae > Microstegium > Microstegium vimineum. The sequence continues at coordinate 11,984,152 of CM039137.1, read as the reverse complement.
CCAGGGTCCTCATCAGCGCACCGTACGCCTGCAGGTAGGCGGCCGGGTGGTCTACCAGGTGCGTGTCGTAGAGGACCATGGCGGCGGCGGCGTCCACGCGGGGCGGCGACGCGCTGGTGTCGTCGGCGTAAGAGACGTAGACGTCCAGCCACACGGCGGCGCGGCGGCTTCTGGGGCAGCTATCAACGAGGGTGCGCACGGCCTCCTGCAGGTACGCGAGGCACTGGCCGGGAGGCTCCATGTCTCCGCGGCAGAGGCCCCGGACGAAGGCGCGGTCGCGGCCGGACCCGAGGGACAGGGACGCGAACCCCGTGGGCGCCGCGGCGCGCGGGAGCGCGTTCAGGAGCGTGAGGAGGTTCGCGCGGAACGACGGCGCGTCGTCGTTGCTGCTGAGGCTGCCGTTGGCGGGCGGCGTCGACGGTAGTGCTGAGGGGAGGGGGAGGACGAAGGAGGAGGAGGCGATGGTGATGCGTCGCCGCAGTCCACGAATGCGGCCACCTGCGACACGGCGGCGGCGCCTGCGGTGAAGAGGGCGAGGAGGCGGAGAAGAGATAATGGCATGCCCATGGTGGTTGAGCTGCAAGCCTGCAACGAGTACTGTGGGAGATCACGAGGGAAAAAAAACTTCCCCGTAGGCCGTAGCGCGTTGTAAACTCGCTCTATCGGCTACATAGTCAGCCTGCGACGCGTGAACACCAACGAACGAATCAGATGCTCGCGTGGACGGACACCAACGAATCAGACGCTCGCGGACGGCTCGATCTGCATGTACGTACAGTACTTCTACGTACGTTGAGCTCGGCAGTCGGCTTGGGGCTCCAATGCTCCATCGTAGGCCGGTATTCTCGTCGGTTCCTTGGACCACGTACGTCTGCTCGCTCGTCACACACGTCACGGTTAATTAGATCGTAGACTTCGTAGCTATCGACGATAACACTCATGTGTGGGGATCAAGTAGAGATAAAAGAAGGTATAGCCTATGGTATATATGGTCCTAGTGAAGGTCGTGATACTTCTCAAGCTCATCACTGGACGTATGGATATATGATGGAGAGATATATAATAATGTGCTCACATTGAATGAAATGTGATTCACCGTACCAAATTAATGTGGTTAGGCAGACTATATATAATTGGACGTCTTGAATGAAACTTCTTATTTGATGGATCCGTGCAGATATCTCATTTAAACTCTTGGGGGTCACGGAGCTCTATACTATTTATATCTTTTTCAATATTTACACTTTCATGTGTTCATTTTTTTTCTTATCATTTTTACTTGGACCTTTTATATGTCTAAGATTTTTATAGCTTCATGTCTTCGTGCTATCATGAATTTTAGGAGAGGATTTACAAATTAAACGTGATAAATGGAGTCAAGGGTGGAGCCAGGAATCATACATACGAGAGCCAAAGAAATCAACTTATAAAAACTAAGCATTACTCAGCTAGTTAGGTTTCTCGCCCATATTGCTTATAAGTGGGGAATGAATGTGGATTTGATTTAGTGGAGGAATGTATAATAAAGAGCATGCTTAAATTCAATGAGAACTTTAGCATAATCAAAAGGCTAGCAATCAAAGCTAAACATGAAGGAGATAGATTGATTTTTGTAGTACCACTACTTCATAAGGTCTGCAAATTTGACTCTACTCAATACAACAAAAGGTAGCGGGTTTCATCGTGCAAAGCATTTGGCTCTAGGACATAAACTATCGAGGAGAAGTAAATTTATGGGTTTTAACATTTTGCTCAAAATAAAATTCTCCAAGCAACACTTAATCAAGAGGGGGGGGGGGGGGGGTGAAATACATTTATCTTACCATATCTCATCTCACATCAACGGAATCAACATCTTCCTATTTTGAGAATTGTCCCACACCCAAAGAATCAAGTGCTAATAAAGAAATAGAATTTATGCAAGCCAACCATATGAGAAACAAGGTTGTACTCATGTTACATCATGATTAAATTGATCATATATTTTTAAGCACCAACACTTAAGATTAAGTTACGCCATTTCCTTGAGGAATGAAGCCAGCATAAAGGTTATTTCAAATAACTCCTTGTATATACTATGGGATTTGAATTTGAATTGATTACATTTACAACATCGTCTTAGGGTAAATAGATTGTTTAGTGTTTAGTATTTACACAAGTCTAATATGATGTTTGGTTCGCACCTTCTAAACTTTAGTCGTCTATAAATCAAGATCTACCCTCCTATAAACTTTAATCACCTAAATAAAAAGAAGAGGTTAACCAAACACCACTGTGTAAGGGCGGTAAGGCTAATAAACTAAGAACATCGTCTCTAGCAAGCTAGCTGCTTAGGTAGAGGATAGATGAACAAAAAAGTAGTTAGGTAGCGACAAGAAAATAGACAGTCTCCCTCATAATATGAGGACTCCCTCTCATAGCTTCATATTCTACGTTATGCTTTTTTATTTTGTTTTGTTTTTTTATCTATTTGGTACACGTCAGCTAGTTATTTAGAAAGGTTGATGGGACGCTCTAAACATACTGTACATCATATTCCTGCCAGGCTGCCACGAAGCAGGCACAGCCTAGCCCGGGCCATGCCATGGTTCTAACGGGGCAACCAAGGAGTCGTCGGAGACTCGGAGGTCCGGTCAGACAGTGTGGGGTGGACTGCTGGATCTAACGGACAGAAATGCTTCGACTGCTACATCCGACGGATACGTATTCGCGTGACGGCAACCAGAGAAACAAACAAACCTACATTACTTTTTTTTTCCTAATCCAATCCCAATAAAAAAAAAACCGAGGGTCAAATCCTCCTTCCGGGAATTCGCCACGCTCGGCTCCCCAGGGTCCAGCAGCGGGCAGCAACAGCCTTCGTCCTCCTCACCGGGCCGCGTCCTCTTCCTCGTGTCCGGCTGCGCCCTGCTCTCTTCTCTTCTGCTGATGATGGAACTGGATCCTCGCCTCTACGAGAACGTCGTACGTTTACTCTCCACGCGCTGCCTTCTACGATCGAGGGCGCAATTGTTTGTTTTCGTTGATTAGGCACAAGCCCTCATTATATGGGGATTAGATTTGTTCTTCTTTGCGGGCGAATTTATTGTCCTTTGTGTTCATCTCCTGTATATGAGGGGCGAATGTGTTACTTCGATTATGTTTCGAGCTACGGGTTACCTTGTTTTTTTAGTGTTTGTACCTGTGGATGCCCTCGTGTTAGGGTTTCCAAATTAGATTGGAAGTTCTTCAGTAGCTGGCTTCTAGTGGGAAAAGGTAGGTATTTTGGTTGTGTGGTTTTGTAACGAAGAGAAAATTTGAAGCTTTGTCATTCAGAGGTGGGTTGGGAACTTGGGATCCACCCGCAGAGTCTTAAGGGGCAATTCTGCCTCATGGCAGGGGGCGGCCAGCTCAGTTGTGTTTGGTGGGTAACTATATTGGGAGCAATCCAACCAAATTGTTGGGCAATGTAGCGCAAATAGCTGAATCACTTCACAAATCTTGTTGTTTTTTAAGCAAGGAGTGGAGTTAGGTCAATAGTCATTCTTTTGTGGCAAAGAAGACAAAAGAGCCTAATCACTAAGGATGATGAGCCATATCATATTACTGGTATTTTTTCCCCACAATCAACAAATCTATATGGCATCCGAATCTGACCAAACACCTGTGCCAAATGTCTTATCTGAATTGTGTTGCTGGCCTAAAATTGAACCTCGGTCCATGTCACCTGCTCATGGATGTCCTTGCATTTCTTCATCTTTTTCAGCACCATAAGATGAATCATCAACACCACCTTTTCCCAAGCTGTCACCGTACTAGTTTGCGTTACCTCAAAGTCACTACCATTTTCATCCTATGTCACTCAACGTGTAGCTCATATGGGCATGTGGCTCTGCCCTTAGTGTTGACCCAACCATGTATATTTATGGCATAGCCATGCTCTACGCCAACTGTACCAACAGGCAACAGCTTCATGTTCTACTTCTACCCTTACCCTTTGTCGTCCTTTTCAATTAGGGGATCAATTACTACTGCCTTTTGCTGGATAACTCGATTAATGCAAACTATGCCTGTATGCCATCATCTTTGTTAAGCTGTAGTATGTTATTGACATAAATTTTTCCCTACTGCAGTCTGTCAGCGACAACGATGTCCGAAGCATAGTTCTATCTTATCTTATGCACAACTGTTTTAAAGAGACGGCAGAGACATTCCTATCTAGCACTGGGTTGAAATTACCTGTCGACTATACACTGGATGTGGATAAGCGTAAAGGTATTTATTTGCAGGTCAATACTGAATCTTTTCTACATTATTATTATTTTTTGGGTGGGGGTGGGGGCTCTTTACTTGTCATATTGCATCTTGAAGTACTTTTGTATGTTTTGATAAATTTGCTGCAATCTTTCTTTGGCCGAATTACCTCTGGACCACTATTTTGAACTGAGTTCCACCTTTTGGATTACTAGTTTACCACAAATTAATTCCCAGTTTTTGCTCCATCTAGCACTCTAGCACTGAGCCACACAACTAAAAAGGAATGGTTCAGATCATACTGGGATACTGTCTGCTGTTTTTCTCTTTAAATTGGTTCTCCTCCAGCGATCTTCCTCCCTTCCGGTGGCCATCCGGAACTCCTGCCTGATTGAAACTCCTCTTTCTTTCTGCTCCATGCCGCTAACCCCTGTGGTTTGTTGCACTGAGTGGTGTGGGCAAAGGGCAAGCTCCCACATAACTGCAGCCTCTCAAATTGACATCTCCCCTTTAGATAAAGGAAAACACTCTGGCCTCTTGCATCAACCAATGCATGTGGTCAACTTTTCATGGTTGTTCATTTGCACGGTCACCAGGTGGAGAAAGGCTGTTTAGGCTGCATGATCGTGCAGGGGCGCGGGCGGGGTGGGGAGTGCTTGGTTATGGGAAGGGGTTCTCGGGGTGGAGAAGAGGCCTCAGGGCTCAGGCATATGATGCAGTTGTGGGGCATGGGGACTCTGGCTGTGGGAGGAAGAGTCTGTGGAATGGTGCTGCGGCATGCGTTCACGGTGGCGGAGGTGCTAGAGCTTCTTGTGGCCATGGAGGATATCTCATCCATGGTCGGGTTCTTGTAGCCTAGCCTGTATTTGGTGGGGTTGCTCCTCTGCCTTGCATCGAAGCCCAGCCCAATCTCGCCCAACAACAGGGAGCAGCCAGCGGGGAAGGGAGGAGAGAAGAAGACATTGGGGAGGACCGGGTCTCATATGACCTGTTGGATTTGAATTGTATGGATTTGAATTGTATGGCATAGTGTTGTAATGGCACAAAGACAGGGAACAAATCAAGACATGAGAGCCTAGCCCAATCTCGCCCAGGAGCAGCCAGTAGGGAAGAGAAGTATTGGGGAGGACAAGGTCTGCTCTGAGCTGTTGGATTTGAATCATATGGCATAGTATTGTAACAGCATATCAGTGTTAAAATAGTAATCCGGATATGGAGAGTGCTACATGAGCAATCTGCCCGTACAAAAGGAAACATAGGTCAGGAAGAGCATGGTAGGAAACAACTAATAAGAAAGGGAAAAAACAGAATTAGACTATAAAAACGGAAAAAGAAACAAAAGGCTAACTTACAAAACTAACATGTACATGGAAAAAAAAAGAGGAAAGAGAAGAAAATTACGAAGATTCCATCCAAAGCTAAAACTAGAAGTGAACCCATTATTAAGTGTGAATGCTCATTTCATCTTTCAAGAGGTACACCAGCAGTTAAAGGAGGGGTCTAGTCCTAAAAAAAATCTGAGCATTTCTTTCAGATCTTCATATTCCCGTGTACCCTTCTGTTTATGGTTTTGAAGTTAATGGTAGATGTTTAGTAGTATTATGATCAATTTTATGTTGTGCCATTTAATCGTAGGTCATGAACACATAAAATCACAAAAGTTTGAAAACTGAGTAATTAAAATCCCCAGTTATCTGATGATAGCATTGTTTGTATCTAATAGCCTTGATTTCCTTTCAGCAATTTTTAATTTTGTGCTAGAAGGGAATGCCCTCAAGGCCATAGAGCTGACAGAAGAAATGGCACCTAACTTGCTAGAGAATGATATGGATCTACATTTTGATCTTCTAAGTCTCCACTTCATTGAGCTAGTTCGTTCCAGAAAATGGTAAGTTCGTGAAATTTAATTAGGAGGGAAAATATTTTTACATTTTTTTTATTAACCTGGCTATTTTGTCTGACAGCACAGAAGCTCTTGAGTTTGGCCAGAAAAAACTGACATCATTTGGGAAGGTTCCTAAGTATGTTGAGAAACTAGAGGTAATTCTTTTTCCTTAAACATGTGTCTCAGGACCCTTCTGCCAGTTAAAACGAATTTTATTTTAACATGGAAGACCAATGGATTTATTACTTGTTTCATATGTTTAATTGCTACTATTATTATAGAAGAATATTAAAATCCAAGTTTTCATTGTACAGGACTTTATGGCCCTCCTGGCTTATGAAGAGCCTGAGAAGTCACCTATGTTTCATCTAGTAAGCCCAGAGCACAGGCAGAATGTTGCAGATAGCTTGAATCGGGCTGTCCTTGGTATGCTATAGATATCATGTTTAGCTCTTGCCATCATAAACTTTATTTCCCATGATCTGATTGATCTTCCTCTATGATTAATGATAGCACATGCTAATCTTCCGGCATATTCATCGTTGGAGAGAGTGGTACAGCAAGCGACTGTGGTTAGACAATACCTACAGCAGGAAGTTGGCAAGGTAACATTGCTAAGTACTTGTTGGCAAATGATTTGGTATCATATTTTGTTAATGTTCACTTGTAGTTTGTGCTCATTGTGTAATGTCCTCTGGTGATGCTATATGATGTTCAATGAGAGGGCTGATTATGTATCTTTTGTTCTCGGAAACTCTTCCTGCTCACCAGTTCACTTGAATTCAAATTTTAGTTTTGGTATTCTACATATTGCTGCATACATGACATTTGGAACTCTTCGAGCAGGATTCTTACCCACCATTTTCTTTGAAGGCCTTTCTGAGCAAGTAAAAGCGCAAATGGTCAATTCTTCAGAAAGGGTACCACCTCTGCAGACCATTAGGCATGTACCCTTACGGAGTGCATAAACGATGATGCAGAGTATACAATTCACAGAAACGTGTTGGCACCACTTATACAATTGCAATGGTGTGGTACTTCGAAAGGAGGATGCTGTATGTGGTCCGCTTCCTTGATTTACATGTTTCTGCCTTAGACATGGCAAAAGCATGTACATATGACCTGTTGAGCTATTCTGTGCGTTCGTTCGGTGAGCTCAGTTCGAGACTTCGAGTTGGTTTGCTGTGGTATGCTGTTGAGCTATTCTGTGCGTTCGTTCGGTGAGCTCAGTTCGAGACTTCGAGTTGGTTCGCTGTGGTATGGGTTGTAAATGGTTTTTAATACCGCATGTTAAGTCCGAACTCCGAATGGATGCCTAAACATAACGGTTATTGAGTCACTGGTATTTGCGATGAAAGTAGTAATAAAGCTATGTTGATTTCCTCATAGTATAGTGCAATGTATCTTAAATGAACTATAAATATGCGTCAATCTACTTTGAAATACTACTACCTTCAAGTTATCAGTTGGCTTTATCATCTTACTCCCTTTGTCTTAATATATAAGATATATAAGATGTAATCATTTTTTATTCATGTCATATAATATAAGGCGTATTCTCTCTAGACGCACTTATTGATGTAGTGCTAAGAGATAATTAAATGTGCTCTTAGTCTTTAAACCAAAGATAGTTACGTCTTATATACTGAGACGAAGGGAGTACTACAATATTACCTCCCTTCAAAGTTCCAAATTATAGATCACTTTAGGCTGCTCCCTTAACTTAACCATGATTGTTTTTCCTTCCTAACAAGCAGCCAAAAACAGTTAATGTCGGCTTATCAGCGTAAAAAACTATCAGACAAACAAGCTCTTGATTTTATCAAATTAGTTTTATTCTATTCTCCATGAATATATATATATATATATATATATATATATATATATATATATATATATATATATATATATATAACTTAGGGTCTGTTTGCTATAACTTATAGCAGCTTCATGAAGTTGTTGTGAGTTTTTTTTGTCAAACATCTCTTTTCAAAACAGCTTCACTTATAAAGTTGTTTTTTTTTTCCCTCTCACAAAGATATGAAGTGGGATGAAGCTGAAAATAGTAGCTTATCATAGCTCTCTCCCCCCTTTCTTTCTCATATTCATGTATAAAGTTATTGGTAAAGCTATTTTGTTAAACACTTTTTCCAAAATAACTCTTACTCAAAATTAGAGAAGTCTGAATCAAAGTCAACTTTAATTTGGAACTGGGGTGGGGAGTAGCACTCAATAGGCATTAAAGATTGGACACTCGCTAATCACGTCATTAGTGCGGCCTTGCTGGCAGTGAAGCCTGATTCAAGCTTCGATCATATGGCTTGCCTTACGAATAACATTTCGCATCCGTCCTCCTGCCTTGTCTTTTCAGTGACTTTTTTTCAAAACCAATTTCGAAATGTATTTGTTAAATTTGGAATTTTTAGTAATACATGCGTAAAATTCCAAAACAGATTCCCTCATCTCGAATGTCTCCCTTAATCTTTCTGTACTTCCTTGCTCACCATTTTTAGTGTAATTGAAACCCGAACTTCGAAAAGGGAACTACATGTTGGAGGAAACAGAATAAAGTGGTGCGGCGGGCTGCTTTGGCTGTGCGTCGCGAACGTGAACGCCAGGACAGCACTGATGCAAAGTACTAGAAAAGGTGATATCGGAGAGCGAGCGGTGGCAAACAGATTGCCACTTACTTACCGGCATCGTTTTTTGGCCGTCGCGGTAGCGAATGAACCGAGAGATTTCAGCGATCACCGATGTCAGCGAATCGAGTTCTTCGGTAGCTTTCAGGTTTCTTCAACCGTTAGTGCTGCTGCCAGCTTGTGAAATTGTGACGGCCCTGTGCGTGCGTGCGTGCGTGCTCTTTTCTGTGATTCTGTTCTGCGTGTTTTTTACTCTATAAATAGACGGATGACTTGTTCCTTGTTCTCCTGGTAAGCTCATCATCAGCCATCACTACGAACCACTTGGTACAGTGTTAATTCTCTCTGTCAGGTGTTTGGGCTTTGTTTCGACACTGGAACGACATGGTACCACCTCCTTCCTGCTTCTTGGACGATTATACTGTTTTTACCTGTATGTATGCATGTTTTGTTAGCCGTTCATGTGCTGAAAACAAGTGAAGGTGAAGGAAGGTCCTTTAATGCAATCTGTTGGTCGGGAAGAACTTTTGCATATATATCCGTACACTTCAGAAACGATGTTCTACAGTTGTTCAGGAAACAAGTTGGCATATATGGATTGTTTAAATTTGCAAATGAGTCAATTAGCTATTGTTTCTGGGATCAGCTTGACATCTTATATTTGAATAAAATATGAAAAACCTATCCAAAGTATTCTATTGCTCAACAAGACCATAGTTGACTGGCTCACGATGTTTGGGAGAAGTCAGACCATAGATGTTTGATATATTTGTTCAACACTGACAAGGGAAGCACTCTAAAAGCATTCGTGTCCTTTCATTTCATCTAACTTTGGTTAGAAGAGTCAAGAGTGGCATTTTTTTTGAGGGATCAAGAGTGACATATATATTGATTAGAGTGATCAGGGATGGCACAATATTTTTGTTCTGATGATGCATCATCAGCTGAACATTCTTATTTCAGACGCCCCTTATATTTCGATGCAAATCTCAACATCTTTGTGTTCAACAGAACTTCAGAGGTTCATCCGGGAAGAGTTCAAATGCGCCATCTGCACTACGGAGCATCACAAGATCTTATGACAGCAACGGTCACAGGTATGCAGATAGCAGTGCTGGGTATGACACGGTTCTTGCAGTGAAGGACAGAGGTGACAACTACAATGTCCTCACCACCACCAGTCTTCCAACAGAGCAGTATCCTAATCAATCTAAGATGAGCAAGGTATCACCAACAGTGCAGTTATTTAGAAAATTGAAATGTCTCCAGTTCCTTTGGATATTCAGATTGTGAATTTTACACTGCAGATGGTATCCATTCCTAGTTTCTACTCGGATAATGGGACCATGACTATAAGCACTCCAGTGAGATTTGGTCCCTGGGGTGGAAACAGTGGTACCATATTTGATGATGGAATATACACCGGTGTCCGACAAATCAATTTGACGAGGGGACTAGGGATATCTTCCATGAAGGTTCTCTATGATCGCAACGGACAGGCCATATGGGGTGACAAGCGTGGAGTCAGTGGGGGCGCTAGACCTGAAAAGGTGATGCAGTTTCATTCAGCATTATGTACTGTTAATTATTTGGTTCTCAATCAATTACTACATATCACCACTAGTGCTAACATGGTACCAGTTTTGTTTGGCAGGTTGTATTTGATTTCCCATCAGAGATCTTGACTCATATAACAGGTTACTTTGGCTCGACGATGATCATGGGTCCGACAGTGATAAAATCACTCACATTCCACACAACAAAGAAGAGCCATGGACCGTTTGGGGATGAACATGGCACGTTCTTCTCCAGCTGCTTGACCGATGGAAGGATAGTAGGATTTCATGGCAGGGCAGGATGGTACATCGACAGCATTGGAGTTCATGTTCTGGAAGGGAAGGTGTTGTCACAGAGAGTCGACACCGAACTGACCGACGCAAGCCCGTCTCGACAGTCTGACATGCTTGCACTATCACGAAGGGAAATCGGAGACGAGGTAGTAACCAACTCCATGAACCGAGATGTTGAATGGAAGCGGTGTGTTAGCACACACTGCTATGATAAAAGAAAAAAAAATGTGTTTCGATGATCTTATTAATTCGATCTGCTGCAGGTTACATACGGTGTGGTGAAAGAACCCATACCAATAGGTCCAGGACCATGGGGTGGCGACGGAGGCAAGCCGTGGGATGACGGTGTTCTACACTGGCGTCAAACAGATCTACATCATGAGAAGCGATTTCATCGGCTCTGTTCAGATCGAGTATGACAGGAGTGGGCAGTCCATCTGGTCTACCAAGCATGGAAATGTTGCCCAGATAACACACAGGGTAAGCTCAGTTGTGAGTACTCAGTACTCACACAACAGAAGCTCTCCAATCATGAAGTACAATTGCAATGCAATGCATTTTATTTTTGGGGTATTTTTATGAAAATGATGTACGGCGTCTCATTAGATGACGCACATTGTCCTGCCTGACCTGCAGATCAAGCTTGACTATCCACACGAGGTTCTGACCTGCATCTACGGGTACTACAACACCTGCGTGGAAGAAGGGCCCAGAGTCCTGAGATCGCTCACCTTGGTCAGCAGCCGAGGGAAGTACGGCCCGTTCGGCGACGAGATGGGGACCTACTTCACCTCTGCGACGACGGAAGGGAAGGTGGTGGGCTTCCATGGCCGGAACAGCCTCTACTTGGACGCCATTGGGGTGCACATGCAGCACTGGTTGGGAGACGTGAAAACTACCAGCACTAATACCAACTCCAAGTACTACATCTCCAGGTATCTCTTCTGATCCTGGTCCTGTAAGGCTTGTCGATCACCCCGTGCTGCCCCGTGGTCTGATGTCAACTGAATGAAGGCTGTGTGAAGTCAGTACAGTTTGCAGTGTTTTCTCTGCATCTGCATGCATGCGGCAAGAAGCTGAGCTCACTGATCAGTTCTGAATGATGTGAGGAGTAATCAGGTTGTATTTGTTTATTTTACTATTACTACTACTAGTAGCAGTTTGCTCTTCACGAGCCATCTTGTGTTGGTGACTCGCTCGGTGGAGTGATTTGTTTGTCTGGTTTGGAGGATTGAGCGGTGTCAGTATTTGGTCACCTTAAACTTGTCAAAGTCTCTGAATTGATATTGCTCAAAAAAAATCTCTGAATTGATACATTGAACACGATTTGTTAAACAGATTTCGTGTCATCTCATCCCAGTTGTGTTCGGAGGTGCATCATCTGTCACGAGACATGGAGTGCGCCATCATTCAGTGCTCCGTATCAAGTTAAGATTTCAGACAGACCAGCACGGCAGCACACGACATGAGATGTTTGCTGTGAGAGCTAGTGCTTGGTTGGTTCTTTCTGCAGTGGAATGGCTAAGGTTTCGTTAGTTTAGAACTGTGGCTTGAAGCCAACTTGTTAGGGGAACATAACATTCAAAGGACTAGTGATTTAGTAGTACATAGCTGTCGCGGGCTGTGATGTGACTCTAGCCGGGGAGAGATTCAGAGAACCAGTCTGCGAATTGGGCGAGGAACGAAAACTAACAGGCAGTACATACATCCATCCAATGATCCGTGTGAAGTGCCTAGCTGCAGCTCAATCGCTGTACTAACTAACTAAAGTGGCTCTCTGTCTGTCTCTGAAGTCTGATCTCTGAACTGGTGCAGGCAACTTGCAAGACTGAGAATGAAAGCCAGTATAGCAGCTTCCTCGATCCTTATGGACCATAAACATGTTCCGTGTTTCTCCAACAAGATATAGACAGACCCATGTTCCATTGAATGAATGGATGAATGAATCAGACACGAGCGGCGGACGATGGACGTGCTGGTGCCGCCCCCCCCAGCGGCGCAGCCTCAACTGTGTTTTAACTAGCCAAATGACGGTGATCTCGTGGGTGTTTCCATTATCTCCAGCTAATGGAAACAAACAGAGACATGCGAACCGCCCTGTGGGTAGGGCCGACCAGATGGACAGAATTAGGATTGACGGCAAAAAAAAAAAAAAAAAAAAAAAACAATTGCCGGGCTGTGTCCGTCCCTGTCTCCTGTCAGAACGCCCTCTGGTAAATCGTGGGGGTGGGGGGATCCATATCCAAGTGGGGAGTCAACTCTATCGCATGTGCGGCTGCATGTGTCTGTGCTCTCGAGTCGTGTCTCATTCTGTCTCAGGCCACCACAGTCCACAGCCAAGAGGTACAGTACGCCAGCTGCTGCAGCGCTATTCTGTATCAACTCACTTGCACAAAACCCCAGCGGCCAATACCATCTCTGCTGGGGCAGCAGCGACAGCTGCATGCCCCGCTACGAAGCACGAGTGCATATCTCGTCGCGTCGGCCTAGCTCTCCAACCAAAGAATATAACCGAATCAAGCAACAACAAAAAAAAAATCCCAGTAAGCTTAGCCCACCGCTCATGCTGGTCGGCGGATGCGAGGAGGGCCTCAAGATCTCTGCTCAATTAAGTCGCACCGTGCCAAGTTGGGGGCACTCCACTTGCATCGATCGATCGATCATCCAATCCAACAGGGGTAGCGAGTGGCGCACACTGCTGCTCTGCTAGCAGCGAGCCGAGGGGTGGATCAGTGTTAGGTACGTAGGTATCGGGGGCGAGCCGAACACGAGCACGAGCCACCACCACCACCCGACGGCAACTCAACTCCGACGCTTGCTTTTGTTGCTCCCCGATCGAACAGGATCGGATCGGCTGGGTCGGCGGGCCAACGAGCGATCGACCGAGTTCCGCCCGTCACTTGTCAGGCAACAGGAGTAGGACGGATGGAGTCGCCGGCGCCGGCAGCAAAACAGATCGACATGGCTGACTGACGCTGCTGCTGTGTTCCTGCCCGCCGCTCGCAGTCGCACCGCACATGCCTTTGGCTCCTGCCAATCGGGAACTCGGCGCGTGCGCAAGCGTGACAGCACGAGAGCCATCGGCCTGCCGATCTCGCCTTCTGCTCGGTCTCGCCGGCAGCCAGCCTGCCGCGCGGGCGCACGCTGACGTACACTGTGACATCTCCCCTGCTGCGGGCCGGCCTTGCTTTTGGAACGAGATCGCGATCGCGATCGCGCCGCTGCCGTATCTTCGTTGGTTGTTTCAAAAGATCGACGGGGAGAGATGGGCAGCCGGATCGGCGGAACAGAATGGCCCGTGACCGCTAAACTATTCAGAAGACGTACTTTTGCACCTCCCATGTAATGGAAGATTTGTGCTGCAAGATATCCCAAACTTTATTGGTTTTTTTTTGGGGGGGGGGGGGGGGGGGGGGGGAATCAAACTTTATTGGTTATTATTCACAACTTTTACTTGTGAAGTAAGATGAAGATCAACTTCACGTAAAAAAATTATTTAGAGCTCAATAAATCTACAATTTTTAGTTGACAAGTTTTTTTTATTTAAAATTCAGAATTTATATTCTATAACTCTAAAATAGTATAACTGATTTTTCTCTCTCTTATAACCCTGCTTGACTCCAAAGGAGTAGTACATGCGATTGTTTCTACGAAAGAGTACAAATGATTGTCGCTTTCTCACAACCCTACTTGACTTCCAAAGAGTACAAGTGATTTGTCAGTCTCACGATCCTACTTGACCCTCAGCTCTAACTCTAAGACTATTTTTTGTTGAATTTAATATATGCAGTAGAAGTTTTGGACGAGACCATGTATTACCTTGGTTGATGTCTATGATCTCCATCTCTTTTTTTAATAGTCTCGCCTATAGATCCCCTACATACAAAAGTAGAGTCATGTTCTTGATATAGGATTCTACACTCTAGTTTTAATAACTGCAATTAGAACTTTTCGTAGTATATTTCTCTTAAAAAAATGTTATTTTCTCCGTCCCAGAAAGAGTGTTGTTTTGGGTGTTCGTGTCATAAGTTTGACTTGATTTATAAAAAATATATATGTAATATTTGGATCTCCAAATAAATTTATTAAAAAATATTCAGTTATACTAATTATATGTCACAAATATTAATAGCTTTTAATATATAATTAGTCAAAGATGTTTCTCAAGAAGCGAGTCTTTGTGAGTAGTTAAGTATAATAAGTTGAGTCATACATCCTACAGCAACGCTATAGCTCGTGTGCTTTTCAATATATTGGAACACCAGTTTGGACAGATACAATCCTATTGAACTCCCTTTGGTGGTGGCACGGATCGACAAGATGGATAGATATAAATCCAGGCATCCAGCAGGCATGATCTCTATCGAAAACCGTGCTGCCTTCGAGAATGGGCAAAAGGCTATACTGTAATTAGCTGACGCATTGACAGGAGGTACGTAGGATAAGACTTCTCCCTCTGCGACCCACGCTGGGATCGTCAAATCTCTCGATCCTCACGCTATATGTTCAACTTGTGTGGACCGTCGATCACGATCGATCACCAGGCGATCACGCGCATATTCTCATCTGTCAACAATCATCTCATGCCCGCAAATCAGCATACGCATGCATTATATGCATGCACCCATCGATCATATCGGAGCACGTCGTCGTCGACCCGGCCAGCGATCCGATCCTCTCGATCGATCGCCTGGATTATTGTTCCACTGGATAGACACGCACCACACGCTACTAGTACCTAGAACAGCTAGAGACACGTCGATGTGAGTCGATCTCCATCCATTGCTGCATTTAATTTGGTAGTCGGTCGGATCGGATGGATTATCGATAGATCGGATTCGGTGTTTCGCTTCGATCCAACTTTCCAGAATCGCCATGACGATCTCAGTCTCAGCAGAGCCGCGCGCCGAGCGTACTACTCATGCCGTCATGGCGTCATGAGCTAGCACACAACACATGTGACACGAGATCCTGCCGATACGGGTGGTCCAAATCTTGGTCGAAAGCTCTTTTGGGGGGATTTGGTTCGTTTCGATCGACCTGTGCGTGCAGGTCACGGAGACATATGGTGCAGGGTCAGTACGAGTGCTAACTAGCTATACGCATGCAGCAACACAGGAGGCAGCGGCACGCTGCGCCAGGCGGGCCGGTTGATGAAAGCAGCAGCACGCGTGCTGGATGGATGGAGCTTAGGGCCTGTTTGAACGCGAGATTTTTTTTCTCTGAAAATAAGCTGATTCCAAATAGACCCTTAAAAGCTCCGATCCATGGCCGCGTGCTTAATTGTCTTATCGGCACACCAGCAGTCCAGCACCAACAGTTTAACCACTTTTTATCCACAAAAAATGTGCCATAGCCGACGCAATCGGCCCGTGTATTTTTTGAAGTTTGACCTTTTTTTTAAAAAAAATGTAAAGATTTGTGATATCAAATTACGCATAAAATATATATTTAACATGTATGGTGCTTATTTTACATCGTTGATGCTATTTTTTATATAAAATTTAGCTCTGTTTAAACCCCTTCAAAATTTTAAATTTTTCGTCAAATCGAATCTTTGGACGCATACATGGAGCATTATATATAACATTAAATATAAGTAAAAAATATAAATAATTATAAAATTTATCTGTAATTTGCGAGACAAATCTTTCGAACTTAGTTACTCTATGATTAGACAATAATTATCAAATACAAACAAAACGCTACAGTGTCAAAATTTTAGATCTAAACAAGGGTGGATACGAATTCTAAAAATTAATTTATTTAGAGACCGAGGCAGTACTATTGTAAAAGATATGATCTACACCAACACCACCACAGAAATAGTTTTGAGCTAAATGCGCCGCATGTCCATTAAAATGCATTTTTGGGTCCCTTAACTTTTGTTAGCGTGTCATCCGTGTTCATAAACTTTCAAACAACATTTTTGGTCCATTAACTTTTGATAGCGTATCATCTAGGCCCATCAACTTTTAAATTGTACTTTTGAGTCCCTAAACTTTTTAACTGGTTCACTGTAGATCCATACCCCTTCAATTAGTGAATAGATTTGTCATGACACGTCAAATAAGCAGTCAACATGAAGTAACAATACAATATATCTTTTATTATGTCAGGACTATTCATTTATGTTTTCTGTGTTTCTTTGTTTAATCTTTATTAACTTATTAGTTGTTTAAGTTATTATTTATCTATATGTATTCATAGCATATTATTATTTATTTATATTTCCATTTTTTCTTCTTATTTAATTCACTCCCTCCGTCCTAAATTATAAGACATTCCAAGAAGACAAAGAATCTCACGTTTGACCAACAATTATAGAAAAAACTATAAAGATTTATGAAATCAAATAGGAATGCTATGAAAATATAATTGATAACAAATTTAATGATGCTTATTTTGCATCATAAATGTTATTATATTATCATATAAGTTTGGTCAAACTTGAGATACTTTGACTCTCTAAGATTCTTGGGATGTCTTATAATTTGGGATGGAGGGAGTAGTTTGCTATGAATATTTTATTTTTCGTCTTATAGAAAACAAAATATAAGGGGGAAATAAAGCACTAAAAGATTAAAAAGGAACATAAAATAAGTTAATAAATTATTAATCATTCTTAAACAATAAGTTCACAGAAAATAAGTTGATAAAGATTAAGCAAAACATATGAGAAACACAAAAACATTTAAACGGACAAAACAACTCCCAATAAATATAAAAAACAATCAAATGCAGATGAGTGGAACAAAAAATAATATGGATCTATGCATAGCAAAGAATATTTCTACTCCACGATAGTTGTTAAATTGGCATGCCATGTCAGAACTATTCACTAATCGAAGAGGTTTGGACCTACGATGAATTAGTTAAAAAGTTGATGGACCTAAAAATATAATTTAAAGTTCATGGATCTAAATGACACACCATCAAAAGTTGATGGACCCAAAAATACAATTTGAAAGTTGATGGACCTGGATGACACACAATCAAAAGTTAATAGATCCAAAAATACAAATTTAAAGTTAATGGACCTAGATGAGACACTATCAAAAGTTAATGGACCTATGGTGCATTTAACTCAATAGTTTTTATGCAGCAGGTCGTGACCACATGCCAATCCACCGAACGAGCCCCGGCCCATCACGCATTAGCCATCGATATCACGTTTACGGTTTACCTGACGTCCTGACCGACACCCGGCCCGGCAAGTATCCGCGTAGGCCAGCACGAGTCCAGGCCGCGGATTTCCGGCCGGCGGGTAGCGGCTGTCGCTTGCCGTCGGAGGAGGTCGGAGCGGCCGGCCCCCGCAAACCGCCTCGCCGACGGGCCACGGGTGGTAGGACACGAGCCCGATGGGATGGCTGCTCGGTGACTGGCCGCCACCCGCCACGCGTGGTCGTCGAGCTGTGGTGGGGCGGCAAGTGAAGCCTCGCTGTCGGTCTCCAGGGGCGCTGACCGCCGGTCAGCGAACCGCCACGTAGGCAAGGCAGATAGCCCTGGGAGACCGGGGCTCGCGAACGCGCGTGGACTCTTTTCTTCTTTGACCCGGGACAGAGGCAGCGGCGGCGCTGGGCGTGGACTCGGCGACGACTCGGTCGTGGCCCGGGCGTGACAAAACTCGCTCAGGTAGCTAAAGCACATTCTTTGCGTGGATGATGACGAATATTTTAACTGCTTTGGACCTTTGGTGATTGCCCATTGCGAAATCCGGTGTGCGCTTTCCAACTTCCCGTGGAGGCGGGCAGTTTGGTCGTGTCAAAAATTGGGCCTTTTTTGACCATATACTATATTTGCTGGGGTAACGTACGTACAAGCTAAGCTGTCAAGCGGATAATAAAGTTTGCTTAGGCTTGTCTCCTAGCTTGTTTGCTTCTGGCTAGCTAGCAGTCGAGCTCACTGGGCTCTATTTGAAATTAGTAGTACTGAATCATGCTTTTGTCTACTAAAAAAAAAAACTGAGCATGTCTGAACACATGACCGAATTGCTTTGCTGATCACCTGCATTGACTTAATGGACCGGCAGTGCCGTGATAAGGAATACATAAAACAAGTTTTCATGCAGAAAATCAAGTTCCTCATTAGTGTCACTATAGTTCTTTTGTAATCACGACCTGTCAGGTGTTTGGTTTGGTAATCACCAATTACCATCAAGCTTTTTAGAGGTGTCACTAATGAAGAAAAACATGCTTCGGCACGATCGTGAGAAAAGTATAATGCATACTACAATATATCAGGAACATAATTGAATGGCTACCTTTTGGAGGAATTTGATTTTTTTTCTAGATTCTCACTTTTTCTATTAAATTAAATATTTTCTGTAAAACTTTAATAAAATTCATATGTTTTAAAGAGAACCTGATAAATTATATGCATATATAAGGGGCATGGGTAAGT
This sequence comes from Microstegium vimineum, assembly GCA_022036555.1. Taxonomy (NCBI): domain Eukaryota; kingdom Viridiplantae; phylum Streptophyta; class Magnoliopsida; order Poales; family Poaceae; genus Microstegium; species Microstegium vimineum. The sequence goes on along the minus strand of CM039137.1, from coordinate 11,965,142 downwards.
ATAAAAATTGCACCCTGTCATCCACATCTAAGTATCTAACAAAAGAACTGTGGCGGAGACAGGGGCCTGAGGGAGGGGAGAGCAACACCACTTAATTAAGGCCCTACAATTTCTAATGTTTTTTTAAATCTAACTAAATTTTAAAGAAATTTGTAGAGCTCCCGGCCCCTCTCTTAAAAAAGAGTAAAAATCACATTTCTGGCTCCACCACTATAAAAGTGCCTAAAAATTTACTGCGGCATGGAGAAAATCTCATATGGAGCTAAAGTGGTCAAAGAGTTTTTGTTGGGCCCCATGATTGTATTTTCAACACAAAAATAATTGTTTTTTTTCAAGAGACGAGATTGCAAATCTTAGTTATTGGAAAAGACAGTTCTTTAAAGGTACTGTTTTTTTTTTCAATAGACGAGATTGCACTCTATCTACAAATTAAAGGTACTAACAAAGAAGAGACCTTCTAGATCAGAGCAATTTTATACTTAGGCAATGCATGGTCCCAAAAAAAAACTAGTAGTGCAATTATCAGTACAGCTAAGCCTGAAAGTACATCGTCATTGAAAGAACAATATAGTTTTACCAAGAGATCAGATTTCCAAATCTTAGTAATGAAAAAACCAATTATAACCTGAATCTCAAAAGGCGGTCAAATTTGGCCATTAGTCACGTAGTACGTATCTTTGGAGAGAGAAAAAAAGGTATGACAAAGAATTACAGATACAACTGCTAAGCGTGTCGTCATTAGCATATCATTTGGCACTAATAAGGCCATCAAGGAGATGAGACGAACACAGCTAGTACGTTAGCTCATGCGGGAGCTGAATTAATATATTACGACGAGCTATATATTCTACGGAGTGTAAAGGTTTGAGGAAGACATGCGAGCATGAATCGGTTGTGCGTGCAAGTGGAGCGTTAGAAAACAAAAAGTCATCCGGAATTGTTTTTTGCACGTGCTGCCTGCATTAATAGTGGGCGGCCCGACCCACACCGTACTGCATGCATCCAGCGTGGTTCGGTTGCTCTGGCTACTGGTAGGAATAGGATCCAGCCAGCGCTGGCATCACATAAGTTGGGCATGGACGGCCCCGCCCGGATTTGCATGATGAGGGACAGATCCCAGTTCCAGGTATGTGTGATCCTCTCCTGGATTTGTTTCATATATAATTCTGAGCCGGTACATTCCCCAAGCACTTTCTATATTGTTGGACGACTGCATATTGTATTGACTTTAATTTAATTCAGGTATATGTATCCATATTGTTCAAGACAAGTGGCCGAGGTGTCGTACGTCTTATTGACTTTGAAAAGTCAAAAGCACCGTATGCACCACACAGTTGTTTTATTTTATATAGTTCAAAACAATGTAAAGAAATTCGTATTTCTACGCCGTGGTCCGTAAATGTACGTCTTAAGATACTGGGAAAAAGAAATTCTTTGGATACATTTGTTTTGATGGAAAGGAAACAATAAATTAAATGGAATAAACTATTGTTTAATAGTAAATAGTTACTGTCTATATCCTGACGTGTCATAGGAAATAAATACATCCATCTGCGCGCGCGTGTGGTGGTGTTGATGTACATGTTTACGGAGTACGTACGTACTATATCTGCATTGTAACTGTAAAACAAAACCGTAAACGGATCGAGCACGTACCTTTTTTTCACCGGCCTTTACTGCGTGCTACTTCCTTGTGGCATACTAGTTCAAAAAAAAAAGGCTCCTTGTGCCTTTAATTTGTGCAATCCAGAAGCAACACTACACTCACCAAACGATCGAGCGCAGTCGTTGTTTAGTCTAGTTCTTTTCCGAACAAGTTGTGTCACCTCCTGGCGATCTGATGAGCGACAAACCATATGCATATATCTGGATTTGTTTATGGGAATTGTGTTAAAAGTGGTGTACTAGATTACATACACTTTCGTATATACAATATTTTTCTATCATAGCTGGCCGTAGGAGGCCTGCACGGATTGCACTGCATGACGACACAGTATGTGTTAGGTCTCGCAGGCGATGGCCAACCAAATCACGTCTCCGTGCGGCACGCAAATCGCTCCAAAATCTGCCTGAAAACGACCGGAGTGTACCGCCGAGAATAAATCTAGGATTATTATTGGCATATGCAGGCATGCAGCGTTAGTCATGTCGTCGATTTTGTGCTGTCTGGAGTGTCTGTGCCGCCGGTTCCTACTACTCCCTACATCTGCATGCACTTGCAGTAACTAACTAACAAACTAACCAATCTCGATCGATCACTGTGCGAGATGATTAGAGGACCGGTGTGCCGTGTGATTATTATTCAGTGTCTCTTTCTCTCCACGTACTTTTCAGCCCACAGTACGTAGTTACGTGTGCTAGCTAGTGGACTAGTGGCCGTGTATGTGTCGATTCAGTAAGGTGTGGTTTATTATTTTACGCGTAGTGATTCAGTAAGGGTACATATTCGCTACATCATCAGTAGGGGTCGGACGTGACCTACATCATCACTAGCGTACGTAGAAATGAAATGAAGACCGCCCGACCCGGCCCCTGACCCCTAGTGATGATGTAGCGAATATGTACCCTTCCGTGGCCTGCAGTACGTTTGTCCACATGCCGACATTCGTCCGGACCCGGGTGCGAATCAGCGCACGGCAGCAGGATCGTACGTGGAGAGTGATGCATGCCCGAAGCGCCAAAATAAAGACGCTGGCGGTGTCACCCAAGGATTTTATTGTTCATCATTCATTCACGCGTGACGTCGAGTTGGCGGAGGGTTCCGGCAAAAGATCGGTGTTCCGGCAGCATGCAAGAACGACTCGAGACCGGACAACCCGCCGACGACTCGATCATGTGAGTCATCTCATCACGCAAAACGTTTTATCCACTCGTCCATCCATATCTCTCATGACCTCATCATCATGCCTGCATGCGGCCGCGTCATTTTGGAAATAAATTAGGTAGGGATGGTCTTCACCACAACACGGTGGGGATGTGTAGCTGACGAGTAGATCATATTACAAACACGGTGAGTATGTGTTGTTATAATAACACATGACCTACCCCACACAATGCATGGTTGGTGATGTACTCCTATATACATGTTGCCGTCACATGCATGTTTCTGGCCAAACCCCTTTATTTACACCGACGACTGGTATTCCTTCACGTACGTCGGCCGGCTCGTAGGAGTATGTTGAATTTTACTATTATATCAGTTTTAAAAATTAATGCTGCCATTTTTACTAATTAATAATTAAAAATTTAGAATTAGTATCGGGCTTTAGAGCTAAACTTATATTAATTAAGGAGGAATCCATCACTTGAACTTCCTCTTCTTCAAATCCAGCCTCTCCTCTCTTTCTCCTCCAAGTCCGGTGGTCATAGTGGCGGTTTTCACAACTACAGAAAGGATGCCAAGGGGGCACGGTTTTCACTACTATAGGGTCTTTGGTCCCAGTTAGGAAGAGTCTTTAGTCCCGGTTTTTCCAACCGAGACTAAGTTTCTGGGACTAAAAGGTCTCTTCTTCAAATCCACACAGCCTCGCACGAAACTTACCACCCCACCTACACAGTACATCTGACGATAAATTGGATCATTCACTTTTGAACCATACATCGAGGGACCTTTAGTCCCGGTTGGAATAACAACCGGGACTAAAGATCGAACACAAAAATTTCCTAGACTAAAGCTCAATTTGGACATCGACCAAAGGCATGTTCTCTAGTAGTGTTTGGATCCTGGCGGCAGTGAAGGCAGCTAGGCTAGGTCGAGGCAAGGGCGTTGTGGCCGTTCTTACTAGAGTTGGAAAGGAAAGTGAGAAACTACGGCAGGCGCGAGCGATAAAGTCTCGCCGAAGCTACGTGGTTGTGACAACGACTGGAGGAGGAAGATGAACAGTGATCAACGGAAGGAGAAAATTTCAAGTCATGCCTACTCGGGTGACATATAGATACAGGTCCTTAATTAATCTTTTTGGGTTGAGCAGAGTGGAGACAAATTAAAGACATTTTAAGGACCATGCATGATCGTGTGGTGTGTATACCAAGCAAGGCATTTAATGGTGTACAGTACTCCAGTGCGGTCCAAGCAAACCCATTGGCTGCGGCGTGGAATTTTTGTACAGACAGAACAGGAGGTAGGGGCGGGACCCTTTCCTTGTCCCGTGATAATTGTGCCAGACAGCAGCACGGCACCTCCAGCAGCTAGCGTACAGTACGACATGGCCTGATCCCCGTGACAAACGACGACCGGCGAGAGAGAGAGCGAGCGTGGCTGTCACCGACATGCATATATGGCACGTAGTAAATGCTACTACTACGACGTTGCCTTCTTGCAGGAGCAGCTCGTTGAAAACGAATGCCACGAAGGCACAAAGAGCCACGGGGCGCTAGGTTAGCGATCGACGATTATTGTAAATAATACGTGGAGCTAGCTAGCTAGCCATGCATTATTGCTGGGTAGCTGAGGTGGCGCTCGATCTCCCCGAATCGCACGTACGGCGGTCTGATTGAATCCTATGGATTAATACAGTAACGTACTAGTACTACTTATGAGTGTAACTAAAAATTAGCTCTACGTACTTCTTTCAAATACAGAGTTACCAGACTAATTTTACCCAAATTCTTGTCTGGTTCATGAGGCAATATTATTTAGCTGTGTTGGAGGTTTTATTTTTAAAAATGTTTTTTATTTATTTGTTGTGTTTTCGCTAGTTTATCTTTTTTTCTGGATAAAGTCTACTATATGTCATAATAATATAGTAGATGGTTGTGTGCATGCATAGGTTGGAATATGATTTATTATTCTAAAAAATTAGCTGTCATCCAAAAAATGCATGGACTAATAGCTAGTTACTCCCTCTGGGCTTAATTTGGCCACCGCCAGGGGCGCCAGGCCAGCCGGCCGTACGTGACGTCCGGCCAACACGTAGCCGCGGGCACATCATCACGTGCATGTGGCCATGAGAGCGGGGCGACAGGGCGTCGTACGAGCGATTCGTCGATCCTGTGGCCGAGAATCGCGTCGGGGGATCTCGTCTCGCGATGGCAGCAAATTAACGCTGCTGCATGCATTCTGTCCGCGGGGACGTAGTACGTAGGAGTACAGCACGCGGCCGGAGCACGTAGTACGTGTGGCTAGCTGGGGGTATTATTGGCCCGCCGGGGACAATGGTCTTGGGTACGTACGGTCTGCTAGATCATCCATCGCGAATGGGCGATCGGTGGATGCATGCATATGCACGGTGTTCGGTGGATCGGCGGTTCATGGATGCTACGGCAAAGTGATCGGTCCATGGGGCAATGTACGTGTGCCCGGTGGCAGGCAGACAGGAGCACGGCGATCTCACCATGCCGTTCTAGCCTTATAGCCTACGGAGTACTAGTGGTAGTGGCTAGAGGACTAAAAGCTAGCTAGGCTGTACTACTACACTGTTGTACAACACGCTTGGCTAGGACCCGGGCTGATCGAGCCTTTATTTGTGGCGCTGACTGTATGTCGGTCTTGACTCGCTCGTTATCACTGCTTCCGTCAGCAGTAATATACATATACTCGACGTTAAACGTTGATGCCACTACTGTCACGACACGCACGACGGTCACACACGTACGTACGGGTAATAAAAATAGACGTGGCATGAGGTTCCTGACATGTGTCGTATTCGGCGTTACAAAACACCATGGTACTGGTACGAACCCAAGTACTAGTAAGTACTCGTTAGATTTGCCTGCCTTCATCACGCTAGCTTTTTGCCAATGACGCGCGCGATTGCTTTCAGATCACCTTCCCCTTGCGTGTTCGTACGCCCGTCTTCGCGCGCGCGAGCGAGCAGCACAACATGTCTCACGCCCCCCGCAAATTGTTTCGCGGTCACATATATGGCAGCATGCATATGGCACGCCCGGCGGCTCCACCTCGATCCCACACACGTCACGTAGCTAGCCTCTCTTTCAAACGGAAACCATGTCCTAGCACCACCTCGAAACCATGCATGGCTCGGTTTGCACGCGGCTCTAGCGACGCAGCAGAGAGAAAGCAAAAAAGAGACAAAATCTCGGCGCGATCCTTGTGCAGTCGATCCGCTGGCAGCGATTTTTCCTCGAAACCTGCTTCTGCCCGATCGGTCTGCCACCCGTTGTACACTTTGCCTAGTGTAGCACCCATAGTAGCAGCTAGGGGAAGAAGAAATAATAATGAAGCTAGCAGCGGTGATTGGTGAAGATGAAGAAAATCTGCGCTGAACCCGAGACGATCTGTTAGACCACCGAAATCATCACGGCTGCAACGGCAGTATAGGAGCTATTGCACGCTTTCCACTGAAGATTTGGTTCGTAGCACGTACAGTACTTCGGTAAATTCATGCGGCAGCCTGCCTCGCCAGGAAAGCGGAGGATTTTGGCGTGCGTACTGTACTTCCATTAAGCAGGTGACGGCTAGCAGTTAGCCGGCTGCCGGTTAAAGGTCGTCGGTGCTGTAGAATGTAGATTCTCCCCATCTGGTCGCCGGTCAAGATACGGAAGCGGGACCAAGGATCTCTCTTTTGGTTGAGGAGTCATCAGTGCTCGTATCCCTCGGCGCGCTGGGAGTTCTTCTCGCTTGAAATACAACTTGCACATGGCAATAGGAAACGTATATGAAATCGCTAGCTCTACATCGTCATCATCAACTGTGTCAAAACAATACGGGAGGATACCTACATTTTTTTATTTATTTATCACATGCTAAATCTTACTCTGATAGTGGAAAGGCTTTTTTTTTTCCTTCTATGAATCGATGATGATAGGCTCCTCCCTTCTATGTTTTTTACTTTTTCCCAAGTTTTTGGGGGCATTTGGCAACACTAAAATAGGTGTTGCGGTTATAACCTTTAGTTCTCGGCTATCCTGTTAAACCGACCTTTGTGGCGTAAATTCATTTCAAGCAAACACCCTTTTTTTGGGGGGGGAGGGGGGTTGTATTTTCTTTCTTGCTGATCCTAACTACCAACCTAATTTTGTAATAAATGGCGTCCGCCATTACATCTATCACAGCTATCTGCCCACACACCAACTAGTTGAATTAAGTTTTCCTATCTTATTGACTGTTCTAACCAATTATTGTATCTTGTATAACTGTGTCTAGCACTGAAACGGTCGTAGTCAGTGGCAGATCCTGGATGAGGATAAGGGGCTAAATAACGAAGGTTTGTTCTAATCGATTACTGTATCTTGTACAACTGTGTCTAGCACTGAAGTGGTCGTAGTCAGTGGCGGATCCAGGATGAGGATAGGGGGGGCTAAATAGCGAAGGTTTAAGATTAAAACTAGAAATTAATGTTGAATTTAAGACTTAGTAACAGTAATTTAGTGAAGAAAAAGACCACCTTTAGATCCGCCCTGGTCGTAGTATCCTCCAATCGCTTCTATCGCCGACATCATTGCCTCTACGACTCTAATTTCCCCGACATCTCTCAACCAAAAACTATAACCCCCCAAATTATGTAAATCAAACCCTAATCCTAGCTAGCCACGCATGGTGGATCCTCGTCGGAGAGACAAAACTATAGTTGGTAGGATCATGGCTAAGATCAGGTGGAAGAAAAAACATGTTTTACGTACGGGAAAAGAAATATATTTTTTCAAAAAATTGTACTAATATTTCAGTAAAAAAAAGATATAATAATAAGAAGAAATCCTTTAATATGGCCGTATCACCTACACATATAATATTCTTAATAGACGCTTGACTCTGTCTGCCTCTACAGTCAAGTGCCAATTTGCACTGGTTATCTATATCGAACCAAAACGGATCTCCTTTTTGGAACAAGAGAATTTCATCACAACTTGCAGGCAGTAAAGTTTCCCATCTATATACTATGTACGTTTTGCTCAAAAGTTCGTATACAAAAACTGTACTTTGTCCCGAAGCGATCCTTATCAGGAAGGCGTAGGATTCGTCCCAGCTAAGCGCACCGGCCAAGTACTCCACTAGTCCAGTCAATAGCTAAAGATATTGGGCGGCAAGTGAAAGTCTCTGTTCGACGGAATGTGTATTGAGTCATGAGTCATGACGCGCCTCCGGCCGGTCCGGCCTCCCGATTTGTTTATTATCGGCGTCCGGGTCGCGGCCCCGTCCGTGTTCTCTGTTCCCTCCCCTCGGCACATCGTCACCCCCACCATTTCCTTTGTCTCTCTCTCCTATCTTCCTCGGTCTCCCCCTTAACCCTTTGGCTAATTAACCCCCCGCTACCACCTTCGTCCAGCCTCCAGCAGCCTATAAATACGCCCGCATTCCACCACCGCACACCACTTGAATACTTCCTCTTCCTCTCTCTCTCTCCCGTGCTCAGCTCAGCTCAGCTCAGGTAGCTATAGCTAGCTCCTCGACCTCCAATCCAAGAAGAGGAAGCACTTGTACAGTATAAGTCCGGTACTGGCAATGACGCGGTGCCTGTTGTTCATGCCGCTGTTCCTCGTCTCCTCCCTCATCTCCACCGTGGGGCTGCCAGTGGAGCCACCCGCGGAGCTGCTGCAGCTCGGAGCAGGCGACGTCGTCACCGGCGGCGGCCGCCTCAGCGTCGACGCGTCCGACATCGCGGAGGCGTCGCGCGACTTCGGGGGCCTCGCCGCCCGCGCCTCCGAGGCCTCGCCGGTGGCGGTGTTCCAGCCGCGCGTGGCCGGCGACGTGGCGGGGCTGGTCCGCGCCGCGTTCGGGTCGGCGCGCGGCTTCCGCGTCTCGGCGCGGGGCCACGGCCACTCCATCAGCGGGCAGGCGCAGGCGCCCGGCGGCGTGGTGGTGGACATGAGCCACGGCGCCGGCGCCGGCGCCGGAGCCGCGGCGCGGGTATTGCCCGCGTACTCCCCGGCGCTGGGCGGGCACTACGTGGACGTCTGGGGCGGCGAGCTGTGGGTCGACGTGCTCAACTGGACGCTGGCCCACGGCGGGCTCGCGCCAAGGTCGTGGACGGACTACCTCTACCTGTCCGTGGGCGGCACCCTGTCCAACGCCGGCATCAGCGGGCAGGCGTTCCACCACGGGCCACAGATCAGCAATGTCTACGAGCTCGACGTCGTCACAGGTAGGCAGCCGGCAGGCCAGCCGTTTTTTGCCATGGCCACACAAATTTTCCCCGGCTAGCTTCCTGCTGCCACTCGATTGCCCCGCGCGACGAGTACTACATGCAAGGCGGCGCTAGCTCTGGACCGCCCAATGAACTGAACTGACTGATCAACTGACACACGTGCGTTTGGCAGGGAAGGGAGAGGTGGTGACCTGCTCGGAGACGGAGAACCCGGAGCTATTCTTCGGAGCGCTCGGCGGGCTGGGCCAGTTCGGCATCATCACGCGGGCGCGCATCGCCCTGGAGCGTGCTCCCCAAAGGGTAACCAGACACAGCAACATTCTCCTCGCTCCCCTTCTGCTCTCTCCCTGCATCAGGCGCGCGCGACCACCTGCTTCGGTCGATTCTTTTAATCATCTCTGAACCGGTTACGTAGCAGGAGCACTTCGATCCGTTCCAGTACCAGCTCCAATTGTTTAGTCGCCGTGGCGTGGTTCGCCTTTCGTTCCCCTCCCGTGAGTCGTGACTCGTGTGGCACCAGGAAGCTAGGCCGGGGCAGTGTATCTCTCCCTCCCGTGGCGTGTGTCACCGGCCTCGCTTTCCAACTAATGACCGACGACCCAGCAGGGATCTCCTCATCTCACCCACACCGGCCGGCCGGGCATGCAGGTGGCGAGCGCGCGGCTGATCCGTTGAGGAAAAGCGCCCGTCCGCCGGCGCTAACACTCTCTGTTCGGGGCAAACGGCTGCCACAAGTGCAGACGAAACACACGTACGTGCTGCTAATTACTCGGGTACTACCTGAGCAGGATGGAGGCCCAGGGCAGCAGCCCGACACGTACGCGTGCTCCCACAGCATAGCTCCTCCGGCTCCGCCTATGGGCCGCTACCGGGACAGTTTTCTCGTTACACTGTTCGTCAGTATGCCGGAAATCTGCTAGTACTACATGGTTACTACAGTACATCAGTACATGCTAGTACTAGCAGCACTAAGTTTATTTATTATATACGTCATCCGGCCAGGTGGTCCACGGTTCGGTTGGGGCCTGGGGGCAGATCCATGGGGCCCCTGTCGCCGATCAACTTGCCCCTGCTCATCTCAACGATTAGCCGTCGTCGTCATCGTCCGTTTTTCTTTTGTCTGTGTGTGTGTGTCTAGTTCCTGGGATCTTTCGCAAGATTTTATTCCGCTGCTAATTAGTCGTCCTGTAATCTAAGGAGAATTTAGGCCAATAATTAACGGCCGGGCCGGGAATGCTTTGCAGGTTCGGTGGATCCGGGCGCTCTACTCCAACTTCACCGAGTTCACGGCGGACCAAGAGCGCCTCATCTCCCTCGGCAGCAGCGGCGGCCGCCGGTTCGACTACGTCGAGGGCTTCGTCGTCGCCGCCGAGGGCCTCATCAACAATTGGAGGTCCTCCTTCTTCTCGCCGCAGAACCCGGTGAAGCTCAGCTCGCTCAAGCACCACTCCGGCGTCCTCTACTGCCTCGAGGTCACCAAGAACTACGACGACGCCACCGCCGGGTCGGTCGACCAGGTCCGCCCTGGCCGCCTTCCTTTCTTTATACTATTCCATTGATGTAGTTTTGTTTGGGAAACGAAATAATGAGCCGCGAGCTAATCATTGGAGCCATGCTTTCAGTTAGTTGTAGTAATACAGTAGCTAGCTGGAGTATAATGATAGCTGTAGTATACTAATTGATTCCCAGATGATTGTAGATAGAAAAGAGGACCTTGCATTGCTGCTACTAGATCTTGTTCCATCGGCAAATCAATATTTTAGTACACTATCTTGCAGCAACAGCACGGGAAGGAAATCTCTAATTTTTTTTTGCTCTGTTCCATTCATTCAGGATGTGGATGCGCTGCTGGGCGAGCTGAGCTTCCTCCCTGGCACGGTGTTCACGACGGACCTGCCGTACGTCGACTTCCTGGACCGCGTGCACAAGGCGGAGCTGAAGCTGCGCGCCAAGGGAATGTGGGAGGTGCCGCACCCGTGGCTGAACCTCTTCGTGCCGGCGTCCCGCATCGCCGACTTCGACCGCGGCGTCTTCCGTGGCGTGCTGGGGGGACGCACCGCCGGCGCCGGCGGCCCCATCCTCATCTACCCCATGAACAAGCAAAAGTAAGTCAACCCACAGATTAAATGAATCTCAAGTCAAGTCCTCCTAGTCCTAGTCCTAGGAGACGCGTCGCATCAAGTCGCGCGCCTGGCTGGCTGCGCGCGCTAGCTCATCGATCTGCCGCCACGTGCGCGGAGGGCGGCGCGTCGGCGTCCCCACCCCCGCCCGCGCTTCCAACCGAACCAAACCAACCTTCCATTCCATCCCACATGCAGTGCAGCGCACGGGACACGGGGACAGCACATGAGCCGCCACGTTTCCGACGGCGCCGCCCGGCTCCGACCCCCTCACATGCGGCGCACACACGCGGAGGCGGACGGCACCGCACGCGCAGCGCAGGTGTTGCGATCGACTCGAGTGTGCCATGATTGGCGCCACGCACACAAATCACCAGCCCATCATCAGTACCTAGCCGTGGGTTAATTAATTAATCAATTAATTGCCGAACTGCGTGAGCCGAATCTGGCGCCTGATTGAATGGCTGCGGACATACCGCGCACTTGCGCGACAGGGCCTATTCTATTCTGCCGCCATCAATCTCGCGCGCGGCCTGATGGCGCCGACCGCCTATTTTAAACCGACGCCGCGAGAGCTTTACAGGGCGCAACGAGCTCGGCGCGGTCAGAACTGGAATTCCTTAGCCGATACCCGATCGCCTTTTACTTTGTTTGTCAGTGGCCAGGTAGATGCACCAATTGTTCGTTGCTTTCAGCTTCAGCGCATACACACACAGCCAACCTAAAAAGCCGTATGGAGAATCGTCAGGCGATCCTGCTAAAAACCGCTGTTTTTTTCTTTTTTTCCCATACTCTGCTGTGTGTCCATGTTCCAAACCTTTTCCGAGTCGATTAGGTAATCTAGCAATTGCTCTCATCTCAACTGGACCGTGAGCTGACCGTGGCGTGCTTTGCAGGTGGGACCCGAGAAGTTCGGTGGTGACCCCGGACGAGGAGGTGTTCTACCTGGTGGCGTTCTTGCGGTCGGCGCTGCCGGGCGCGCCGGAGAGCCTGGAGGCGCTGGTGCGGCAGAACCAGCGGATCCTCGACTTCTGCGCGGAGGAGGGCATCGGCGCCAAGCAGTACCTGCCCAACCACAAGGCGCAGCACGAGTGGGCGGACCACTTCGGCGCCGCGAGGTGGGACCGGTTCACGAGGCTCAAGGCCGAGTTCGACCCCCGGGCCATCCTGGCCGCCGGGCAGGGCATCTTCCGGCCGCCCGGCTCGCCGCCGCTCGTGGCCGACTCGTAGCCGTAGCCGTAGCCGTGGATAGAATGAGGCTGATCGATGCTGCAAGGTGCATTACTAATTCATTATTATTAGGTATAGTAGCTACAGCAGTAACCATACAGGATTATTTACTTTTTTTCTTATTGTTTAGTTAGCTCCGGTTGATTGATGTACAAATGTGGGTGGTTGATCACGTAGTGGAATAGCTGCTGTGATCGATTCTGTACAGGGGAGTCTAATAGGAATGTGGCAACTGGCAAAAGTGATACGTGCTCCTTATTTATTTATTTATGGTAAATACCGGTGCCTGCCTCTGTTTCTTGTCAAACCCCAGTTCAGTGTACTGTTCTCTATGGTCCATGCCTGCGAGTTATGCTGGATTGGCCAATCGGCTTAGCTAATCACCGTGTGACGAGTTACAGTAATGGCAAACAGGGAATCAATTAGTACTAACATGGAATGGAAGTATCAAATCAAAAGGGCAAAATGGTTGGCCAAACAGACTGATGAATGGTTTAGTTTATATGATAACAGAGGAACGTACCTTGCCTTCTTATCACGCCGCTGCCCATGCCATTACTGTTCCTCACTCCACGCCCCTGTAAGTCTGCAACGTCTCGCGGAGTCGTCATGCATGTGATTGAGACAGTCAGAGCACTGAGATGGAGCGGAACACAGTAGTTGGGACAGTAGATTTGTACCTCCATGTCAAGCTATGAACTCCCTAGTGCTCTGCTTCTACTCATCAAAAGGTTGTAGGGAAATCTTCCTCGTGAGTGGACCATAGGAAGAGTAATTTCTCCTAGAGAGCAGCTTCACGTGTCATAAGTGCAGCACAAAATATGGTCCATATGGAGCAACTTGTACTGTGCATCTAGTGTTCTGCCTCTGACCCACAAGAGAAATGAAGGAGAAATCTCTGGTAGGACACAACACAGATGCTCCAGTTCAGCTCCTTTCTTTGCGCGTGAGAATACAAGAAACCCAGAAAAAGTAAAAGAGAGGGAGAAGAGTGAAAATAGAGAGGAGAATATTTTATGTTATTCGAGTAGTATCTATATGATGTTCTCTTATATTTTTCTTTATTGATATGTTTTCCTTTGTATTATTTCTGTTTTCTTTTATGTTTTGTTTAATCTTTTATTAACCTATTTTTCCTCTAAGTTACATATATTCATAACATTTATGATTTATTATTAATAATAATCTTTATTTTTCTCAAATGGTCTGTTACAGTTTTAATTACAACAAAAAAAATCTTTACTAACACATACCATGTACATAATGTATTGGTACTTAATAGATTCCTTAATCCATATATGTCTTCTGTTCATCTCCTCTTGTACAATATTTTTGCTCTTGTTTTCATATTTTTCTCCACTTATTATGTGCATTCACGTGCTTTATTTTTGCTCCTATCTCCTCGTTTTTCTTCTCTATATGTGATTATGTGCATTCATGTCCTTTTTTAGCAAAGAATTCTCGTGCTTTCTTAAGCATGGCGACACGATCCCCTCAAAAAAAAAAGCATGGCGACACGCTTGAGCACGCTGCACGTTGCTTCATCACGCTCGGGCGCAGGCGGACAGGCCCAAACAAACAGGGCCCACGAGTCCAGGACGTGAGAGCTACGACGGGCCCAGGATGCTCGCTTGCCCGGGCAGGGCGAGCCGGGTCGGTACTGTGCACGGGTCCGACCGTGCCGGACGGGTCCCGTTAGCATCCGACCAAGGTGGCGCCCAGCCTTCCGCCGACCAGACTAATTGATTTTTCCGTCCACAGCTTCATCACATTAATAGGCCGAATTCATTTGTTGTTGGGTCGACCACCCCCCGCACTCACCGACCATCGGCCCAGTTTCGGCTTTCCCGCAACCTGACCCGTGATCGGCGAATCTTGCGCCCCCACCGCACCGGCCCATCTCGTCTTTCCCGCAAGCTGGCCCGTCTGCGCGCATCCGGCCCAGCTAGCTAGGCTTCACTGCATGTATAAAAACAGAATTAATAAAAACAAAACTGGTACTACCTCCGTCCCTAAAAGAAAGCAACTATGGGAAGCGTGTCAGTCAATGTAACTCATGTTTGACTAACTTTGTAGCAAATAATATTGACATTTATGTCTTTAAATAATTTTGTTATGAAAATATATTCTGTAACTAATCTAATGATACTAATTTCATATCACGAATGTTGATATTTTTTATATAAATTTAGTCAAAGTTCAAATTGTTTGACTTCTCGAAAAGCGAGAATTGCATTGTTTTGAGGACGGAGGTAGTACATGATAGGATTCAAACACAGGACCTGTTAACTCAACAACAACACTCTCTACCACTGCACCGTATAGGATTTTGTGAAAGTTATGAAATAGTTTTTATAATTAAATACACAGACCATTTAATGACCAATAAAAATAATAAAAAGCATATAATAGATTAAAAAACATCACATTGATATAACTTGAATAACCTAAAATATATCACATGGTATACTATGTGAACATCATATATCATCAAATACAAAAAAAATTAGTAGATAATTAATTATAGCAAAAAAAATGAAGAAAAGATGTTGCCAAACTTCACAAAATATATTTTAGAACATCAATGTATACTACCGAAGAACATCACAAATCCATCAAAGAACATCGAATATCACAGTAACAATATATGAATATCAATTAAATATAGCACATACCATTATATGTATCGTACATAAACACCATAAAATATTATGAAATATAAATAAAATAATAAGTTTTGTGAAGTTATTAATTAGAGTCAAATAAAAAGAACATCACATGTATAGTGCATGAACATTACAAAAATATATCATAGAACATCAAACTTATACTACTCAAAAAACTCAAAATACATAGTAGAACATCACATATGTACTACATAAACACAATAGAATACACTATAGAACATTACTAGAAATAGTATAGAATATTGTTGACACCGTTTTTCGGCACGTGTCAAATGAACTAAGACTTGTGTTGATCGGTGACTGTTTTATCTCGGTATCGGAAAGTTATCAGTCGAATTTGCCGATGAGAAAGAGCTGCAGGAAAGATAAGTTTGTTGCCAATGGAGGCTGGATGATTCTTGCCGATAAGGGTTAATCGGTGAAGTCAAGTCACCCGAGCTGCAAAGTTGCTGATGCCGATTGCCGATAAGGATTGATTGGTGAAGACAAGTTAGCAGTACCAGGTTACCGATCGGAAAGTATTGTCGATGCCAATGGGCATGGAGTGCCGATGAGCACAGGGTGATTTAACGTTAGCAAGGGATAGCTGATGGTGAAAAAAGGAAGTCGCGGATTGAGGAAGTCTGCCGATAGAAAGTTTTCATCGAAAGGACAAAAGGAAACTGGTGATTTTATACCAGTATTAATATAGTAGTTTGAGTCCGACTCTTGCACGAGTCAGTTATTTCCTTTAAAGTAGGAGTTTTATTTAGGAAAGGTACGAGTCGTGTCTATGTATAACTCTCCATGCGGGAGTATAAATATGTGCCCAAGGGCTGCGTGTAAGCAATCAATATATCAAAACAAATCAATTTACTCTTATTCTATTTTTACTGCAATTTATCCTTTTTGCATTAGTCTTAGTTTATCTACAAGTTCTTCAAGCTTCGACGGGCTGCATCATCTTGATCTCCGTCAAACCCTTGTAAGTTCTGCGTGGGAGTACCTCTGAGCTTTGACATCCGGGTGCATCGTTGTTGTCTCGTTCAGCTCTGCTCTAGTTATCCTGATCAAGCCTGAGTCTTAACATCCGGGCGTATCGCCGTTGCTCTGTTCAGATTTTGTTCTAGTCATCGTCCTTGTCGATTAACTGGTCAAATCAACTGGCACACCCTCGGATATCGAATTTCGGGTATAAGCCCGAGGTGTTCGCAGATCCTGACGCTTTTTGTGTCAACACCTCTTTTGGCACGCCCAGTGGGACAGATTATATAAATCATACATCTATCATGGGTGATAACTCCGACATCAACCAGAGGAACGTCATCGAAGTCTCCGAGGCTGATCTGAAAGAAGATCAGAGGCTGGTCATGGAGCGGGCTATGGAGGAGTACAAGAAATTATATCTGAAATCCTTCAGCCTAAGCAGGAGCGGCGAAGCAATCCAGAAGCAAGATCCGCCGTTGCCACGGCAGGTCACGTATGACGCCAATCCTGGTAAGTTACAAGAGATGATTAATTCTGCTTTAAATCAAACATTAATTAGCCACTCCAGTGTGCTGTCCAATACTGTGTACAATGCTGTCATGTAATCATTCAAAGAAGGTCATGCACTTCAATATGTTGGTCTAGCGTATCATCAACCTGGATCAGCATCTATAAACCCATCGGCAGCCTCAATGGCGTCTTCCATTCCAATGGAATCGTCTGCCGATGTGGCTGCACCACCAAGGTCGAGTCCTGACAGCGTCACCAAGCTCAATACAGATCCAGTGGCGTCGGCAAATTCAGGACCTGCTATCCAGAGTCAACCAGCTCCTGCCAACTGGTGGGGTTACGGTATGCCTTCAGATCTATCTGCTCGTTCTAATCTGGTGCAGGGAGATAGCTCAGCTTGGAAGGGCTCTATGACATCGACAATACAATCACAGCCAGTGGCCCTTATAATGCATTACTCTACGCCCTCTCCAACTGTACAAGTGCCATCAGAAGATTTCCAAGTAATCCTTAAAATACCAATGATGTCACCATCGACAAGCTCTGTGCCGATGCAACAGAACATAGCAGCTGGAAGTCAACCTATGCTGATGAATCCTCAGGCCGGGGTACTGGCATATCAAGGTAACCAACTTGTTGACTACTCTAAGGTGCAGGAGCAGCAGGTGCCAGTTAGCTATCAGCCTTCGGTAAGTCACATGCCGATGATTTACAATCCTGGATGGACTAACCAACCGCCGGTTCAACAGTCTGGCATATCAATGTATCAGTATGGGAGTCCAGCAAACATTCAGAGTGGAGCATCGGTACAGCAGCCGATGAATTCAATACTTCATAATCCAGTGAATGTGCAATATTTCCCATCGGCAGGTCAGCCGATGCATAACGTCCATATGACTGGTGTTGCGTCCGTGACAACTACTCCACATCTTCTACCAAGACCTGAAGGGGCGCATCAGTCGGCTCCACCAGTCAACAACCAGCCAATGAGTCAGCAAGAGCAGGATGCATACTGAACCGATAAGATCACCGAAGTGATGAAAGAACAGTTCGGCATTAAACCCAAAGTAAATACATATTCTTATCGGACCCCGTATCCTCCGGCATATGATCTAATTCTTCTCCCAAATCGGTATAAAGTGTCTGATTTTACCAAGTTCTCCGGCCAAGATGACACGTCGACGATGGAGCACATCAATCGCTTCATCATCCAGTGCGGAGAAGCTGCCAGCAGAGAGGAACTCAGGGTGAGATTGTTCTCTTCATCATTGTCTGGATCGGCATTCACATGGTTTATATCATTGCCTCCAAACTCTGTAATCACATGGGCCGATCTAGAGAGACAATTTCATAAATATTTCTTTGCTGTCATACATGAAAAGAAGCTTACCGATCTGGTCAAATTGAGGCAACGCAATGACGAATCGGTAGAGAGCTTTGTTCAGAGGCCGCGGGACGTGAAGAACAAGTGCTACAACTTGGTACTTGATGATCGGCAGTTGGCAGATTTGGCTTTCCAGGGACTAGTGTCACACATCAAAGACAAATACGCGTTTCAAGAATTTGAAAGCCTAAGTCATCTGGTACAAAGGATTGCCGATCAAGACATCAAAACCTTTGAACCCCGAAAGACTTGGAATAAGAAAGTTACCTTCATCGGGCAAGAAGAAGACTCTGGGTCAGATGAAGAGCTAAGCATCGGTGCGGCCGAATGGGTGAAGGATAAGAAATCTGTGTCTTGTCCGTTTGGCCAGAAAGAAGCTGAGAGGTTCACCTTTGACATCACCAAGGCCGATAGGATGTTTGACTTGTTACTTCAAGAAGGGTGAATCAAGTTAGCGCCTAACCAAGTAATTCCATCGGCCGAAGAGCTTAAGAAGATCAGGTACTGCAAGTGGCATAATGCAACTTCTCACAGTACCAATGACTGCAAGGTATTCAGGCAGTAGTTGCAGTCAGAGATTGAATCTGGACGAATCAAATTTGAAAATTCTAAGGTCCAGAAGCCGATGAAGATTGATCAGCACCCGTTTCCAAATAATATGGTGGAAACCAGTGGAAAAACTAAAGTGCTGACATCGGAAGCTGCCAGGAAGAACACATCGGTAGATCCTAATCATCAAGTGACTGAGCACGATAAGAGGAGGTTTGCCGATGACAGAAAAGGCAAGAGAGTTACCGATGAAGGAAGCAGTGCCAGAAGAGCTCCTGGTGTTGTAATCACGCATAAGCAGCCAAGGCAAGAGTATCGTCAATCGCAAAAGGAGCGACATCGGCAAGAAGAAGAAGAGCATCGAGAGTGGCTTCGGCATAAGGACCACTGGAAGTACCCCTTTTTCGTTCACTGTTGGGAAGAAGGCATCAAGCTGCCTACGGCCGATAATTTCCCCGAGTGCAATGGATATTACACTGCCGATCGGTTAGGTAAGAAACTTTGTTTTGATGCTCGGATGCCCAGGTACGCTAAGCCGCTCAGAGAGAAGAGATCGGCACATGACCGACTGGGGGGCAAGCTCAGCGCGCATAGCAGGCTTGGCAGGCGTGTTGATCAAGAGGAGCTCGAGGAGATGGCCAACGCAAGGGTGCCTGATGAAGAAATATTCTCCAGAGATCCAAACATCAGGAGTGGTGCCGATGCAAATAACGAGAGGCAGCACCAGCCTGTCTGGAAAATTAAACTTCCCCAATGGTGCCCTAAGGGTCTAACAAAGACTCAGAAAAGGAGAATCCAGCGCAAACGCCGAAATGACTTGTATGACAATGAAGATCCTTCAAGGGAAAAGCAGTGGAGGCCAAAGCGCAAGGACAAGGATTCATCGACAGAAATCAATATGGTTGTCATATTGCCGATGGAGTTCATGGCGCCTGTCAGCGATGATGAAGAAACTGCACAGATGGCGCAATTGGTCTTGGATCCAATGGCAGCTGTCTTTGAGAAGCCTGCCGATGATGAAAGGCTGCACCTAAGGGCTTTGTTCGTTAAAGGCAAAGTGGATGGGCAGCCCGTGACCAAGATGTTGATGGATGGTGGCGCGTCGATTAACATAATGTCATATGTCATGTTCAGGAAGCTTGGAAAAGGCGACCAAGACTTAGTCAAAACAGACATGAAGCTCAAGAACTTTGAAGGTAATGTGTCGACAGCTATGAGAGCCGTATGTAACTATCGACAGTAAAACTTTGCCGACAACATTTTTTGTAATCAGTGGTAAAGGCACCTACAATTTGCTCCTAGGAAGGGATTGGATCCACGTCAATTGATGTATTCCTTCCACCATGCATCAGAGCCTTGTGCAGTGGATCGGAGACAAGATTGAAGTCGTCCGCAGTGAGACCCCATCGATTCTTGCGTCGGCAGAATCGGAAACTTATGAGCAAACCAGATGCATATCAGGTGAAGCTTGGGACACAGAGTTCCTCAAAGTTGTCGATTACCGCATTAAACCGATCCAAGCAGTCGGTCTTGAAGAAGAGTTTTAATGGATCGGTTCGCTGATGATCGAAAACTGGGACAGGGCTTCACATCCGCCGATGATTTGTTCGAGGTAGACATCGGCGATGGTAGTAAACATAGGCTTACTTTTATTAGTGCTAATTTAAATTCCTAATGTAAACAGTAGTTAACTGATTTGTTAAAGGAATACAAAGATTATTTTGCTTGGGATTATACGGAGATGCCTGGTTTAGACCGATCGATAGTCGAACATCGGTTACCTATTAAGTCTGGTTTCCAACCACATCGACAACCTGCACGCCGATGCAATCCTAATATTTTACCTGACATTAAGGCTGAAATTACAAAGTTAATTGAAGCTGGATTTATTCGGTAATGCCGATATGCCGAATGGATTTCTAATGTGGTTCCTGTTTACAAGAAAAATGGAAAACTTCGTGTTTGTATTGATTTCAGGAATCTTAACAAGACTACACCGATGGATGGCTACCCGATGCCCGTTGCCGATCTGCTGATTGATGCTGCCGCTGGACATCAAATCATTAGCTTCATGGATGGTAATGTTGGATATAATCAAATATTCATGGCTGAAGAAGACATATCCAAAACTGCTTTCAGATGTCCAGGTCATGTCGGTTTATTTGAATGGGTTGTCATGACTTTTGGCTTGAAGAATGCCGGTGCTACTTATCAGAGAGCAATGAATTTCATCTTTCATAAGTATATCGACACGATAGTCGAAATCTACATTGATGATGTGGTGGTTAAGTCTGGAAATTTTGAGAAGCATCTTGCCGATTTGCGAAAAATATTGGAATGCATAAGGGAGCATGGGTTGAAGATGAATCCTAACAAGTATGCATTTGGTGTATCGGCAGGACAGTTTCTGGGCTTTATGGTGCATCAAAGAGGCATTGAGATCGGCAGAAATTCTATTGATGCAATTAATAAAGTGGTTGCTCCTACAAACAAGACTGAGCTGACGGCAAGATTAATTTTATTAGAAGATTTATATCCAATTTATCTGGTAAGATTAAATCTTTTAGTCCGTTGCTAAAGCTGAAAGCCGATCAAGAGTTTATATGGAAAGAAGAACAACAGTTAGCTTTGGAGGAGATCAAGAAATATTTGGTAAACCCTCCGGTATTGGTTCCACCTCAACACGGGAAGCCTTTCAGGTTGTATTTGTCTGTCGATAGTAGTGTCATCGGATCGGCCTTGATTCAAGAATTTGAAGGGAAAGAACGTGTGATATATTATTTGAGCAGAAGACTGGTGGATGCTGAAACCAGGTATTCGGCCATAGAAAGATTATGCTTGTGTTTATATTTCTCTTGCATAAAGTTGAGGTATTATTTATTGTCGGCTGAATGCACTGTCATATGCAAAGATGATGTGGTTAAGTATATGTTGTCGATGCCAATATTAAGTGGAAGAATCGGCAAGTGGATTCTGACACTTTCAGAATTTGATTTAAGGTATGAATCGGCTAAGGCAGTTAAAGGTCAGGTGATGGCCGATTTTGTTACGCAGCATTGCAATATGGTGGGCTCTGTGGAAATTGCTCCTTGGACTTTGTTCTTTGATGGATCTACATGCAAGGAAGGAGCAGGTATCGATGTTCTCTTAATTTCACCCCGAGGACGGAGGTATGAGATTTCGTTGCCGATTGTTGCTACATCAACAAACAATCAGGCTGAATATCAAGCTCTAATAAAAGGGTTGGAATTACTCAGAGAAGTGAGTGCCAATGCCGTTAAAATCTTTGGTGACTCTATGTTGGTGATCAATCAACTGACTGGAGTATATGAATGCAAAAGTGAAGTGTTGATTGCACACCATGAGAGGTGTTTACGATTATTGAAGGAATTCAAAGAGTACCGCCTTGAGCATATTTCTAGGTTGCATAATGAAGAGGCCAATCGGTTGGCACAGAATGCTTTAGGATATCAGCCGATCCAAGAAGTCATGACATCGGTAATGGTTACCGATGACTGGAAAAAGGAAATTGCCGATTACTTAAGAAATCCATCTAAAAAGGTTGAAAGGCGTCTGAGGTTTCAAGCTACCAAGTATGTGCTCCTCGACGATGAATTGTATTATCGGACGATTGATGGAGTTTTACTCAGGTGCCTTGGTAAAGAGGAGTCAAAAGAGTTGATGGGTAAAATCCATGAAGGTGTGTGTGGAGCGCATCAATCGACATTCAAGATGAAGTGGATGATCAGACGGAATGGATATTATTGGCCGACAATTCTTGAAGACTGCTTCAATTACTTCAAAGGGTGCCAGGATTATCAGAAGTTTGGTAATGTGCAGAGGGCACCTGCATCAGCAATGAATCCTATAATCAAGCCTTGGCCGTTTAGAGGATGGACTATTGATCTCATCGGCCAAATTTATCCACCATCAAGTAAGGGGCATAAGTTTATACTTGTTGCTACCGATTACTTCACGAAGTGGAGAGAACCCTAGAAGGTGGCATGTGGTGTTGAATGAAGCCCTATGGTCGTATCGGATGGCTTGTCATGGTGCAACCAAAGTTTCGCCGTATCAGTTGGTCTATGGACACGATGTTGTCCTGCCTTGGGAAATTAAAACTGGTTCCAGGCGATTATCTTTTCAAGATCAGTTGATGACCGATGATTATGCTATTCTTATGAAGGATGAGTTGGAAGACTTAGCCAGTCATCGGTTGAAGGCTCTAATCAGCATTGAAGAGAATAAGAAAAGGGCTGCCAGGTGGTATGACAAAAAGGTCAAGGTAAAGGAATTTGCCGATGGTGATCTGGTATGAAATATGATTTTACCGATTGAGACTAAGAGTTCTAAGTTTGGAAAATGGTCTCCTAATTGGGAAGGTCCTTATCGGATAAAACAGTCTGCTCCTGGCAATGCTTATATTCTAGAAACTCTCGAAGGAGTTGCATTCTCTAGAGCAATCAATGGTAAATACTTGAAGAAATATTACCCTAGTATTTGGGTAGACGCATAGTGTGCTCGTTTGAATGTCGATGAAAGAGAAAGTTATAATACATCGGTAAAAGCGTACTGACATTATATTATAGTAAAGTCAAGTATCAATGTTACATTTGCCGATACAATGAATAAATTACAACAAGGATTGGATGACTAATATCGCACGCAGACAAATTTGCTCTATCTCCTCCATCTCCTTGGCATCGGCGTCGGCAGACCCTTCCATCGGCTTGATCTTCTTGTTCAGCACAATAGCTTGACGGGCATTTGTGTCCCTTTCTTGTCGAAGAGCTTTGATGATATCGGGCAGTTGAGCTTTCTTTTGGCCGGCTATAGTCAGGGCTTCGTCAACCATTTTCAGTTCAGCCAGCAGCTCTTCCTTCCTTGCCGATAGTTGAACGATCTCCTGCTCAAGATCGGTACCAGAAGCTTCTACTTGGCCGATGCTCTTATGCTTTTCATCGGCAATCTGTTTGAATTTGAGCATTTCTTCTGCAAGCTTGGACTGGGCGTTCCTATCGGCAATGCGGCGTGAGATCCGTTGGTATTGGAGTTGGCGGCTCTCAAGGAATGCTGCCTGGAAGAGGATCTCTTCTGTATTGGCAGAGAGGTGGCCTTGGATGTTCTTGAAAGCTATCTTTGCTGCAGTAGAGTCTTGAACAAGCTGGGATGTATCTTGTTGCAGCAGAGAAAGCAGTGCTTCAAGCTTGAGCTTGACCTCTGCCGATAAAGTTGGAGCAGAGCTTTCTTCATCTTCGTCTTCATCGGGAGGATTGACGACGAACGAGAATAGGCTATCTGCTGGAGCGGAAGCTTCTTGGTTCTCATCCTCGTCCTGGAGGTTGACGCCGAAAGAGAACAAGCTGTCTGGGGAGTCTTGGGCCTGAGAAAGAAGAAGTTAGGATGTGCCGATCGTAAGGTTATACTGCAAATTTTTAGGTAACCGACTTACCATCTTGAAGCGGACTTCTTACCTGGGACTTGGCATGTCGGTTGGTATAGCCTCATTCTGAAGATCGGCAGCAGTTGCCGATGAGCACGCTTCTGTTGGAGAAGCGGTTGGCGCTGTTGGTGCTGTTGCTGGCGCCGTCTCCACTGTTGTGATCGGCTCCTGTGGCGATGATGCCGCTCCTTGATCAGGGATTTCGGTCGGTGAAGGTGTCGATGCCGATGTCGCCTCCGTTGTTGCAACGGGTGGTGTTATCTCCTGATCAAGGGCATCATCTAGTGGATGATCAGGGATAGGAGCCAATGATGGCTCTGCTGTTGGTGCATCGGTGGCTGGAGTGGCTCGCCTCAGGCGTTTCTTCTTTGGTGCAGCAGTGGGAGAACCAGCCCGTTTTGGTGAGGCCTGGGGGGCATCAGCAGCAGAAGTTGGGGGAGTTGACACGTTTGAAGCAGCTGCCGATGGTCTCATTGCCTGAAAATATTTAGTGCAAGTTACATAAAGTAAATGTTGCCGATGAGCAGTATGTGATCGGATAAGTAAAGATAAGATTTACTGCAAAAGCCCGTGTCAAAGCAGCATCAGCAGCTGATTTAGCCGTGGTTTTTGCAGGCGTCGACTTGGGCTTGAGAGTAACCTTAGGTACCTTCCGAGGGGTGAAGGCAGCTAGTGTGGGAGCATTGTGACAGATGATTGATATTGGGCTCATCACTCGGACGCGGAAGGGCTTGCCGCTCCTGCTTATCTTGGGGATCGGATCGTCAACCTATTAAAACAAGAAGGTTAGATACCGATGATAGAGGTAAATAATAAAGAATGCATTGGACTAAAGCTTACCGCATCATCGGGAATGACATAGTCGGCGTCAATCAAATGCCGATAATGGTGTGATGACTTGGCAAACAGTTGATATCTCCATTCTTGCCACCAAAACTTGTATTCTTCTGTGATAAAAGAAGTCGGTGCCCAGGAGGATAGATCAATGTCTGATATGTCGGCATCGGGAGGTAGATTGACGACTTTGTTCCAATCCATGGCGCTGGAAATAACTTGTCTTGGTTTTACAACCTTAGCATAGCAGAGCTTGATCGGTAGTTGGCCAAATGCCAGTTGTCTTGCCGCTACCGATGGGTAATAGAATTCAAAGGATGGAGGAGCATTCTTCCCAGTTCCGAAAATATTAACTGGAATGGCTCGGGGAACAATGCTAGCCTTCATGATCACTTCATTCTGAGTACATTCCCATCAGTAAGGTTGATTAGCAAGGGGAATCGGTTGTCCTTGTCGATGTAAGGCCACCAAAGCCGTTCTGCAGCAGGGATTCCATTGTAGAACTTTTGGGAGAATCTGCCAAACTGGTCTGCATCTGCATCGGTTCCTGGCAGTACTATGGTGGCCTCGCCAAAATTGAGTGGCGGACGAGTTGCCGATTTATTATCCCCATATTTGTAATCTTCTGATATGTCCCTTGGGAATTGCTGGTTGAATAGGTCAAATTGAAGAACCTTGTACATGTGTGCATTTAACCACATGTTTATGAACCACCAGGGACCTCCAAGGTTGCCGATGGGCTCACCTAGCAACAGTTTCTTGGATACTTGGTGCAGTAGGTGGTATACCGATCCGAGAAGATATCTACCGAGAGGGAATCTTGTTCCATCGGCAAGGAGTTCTGCTGCTGGTAGATACATGGTGGTAGGTCCGACTGCTCTGCCACAAAAGATGAATTTTTCTAGCCACATATTCATGAAGATGGCGTGCTCTCTTTGGCCTACCGATCCGGTCTTTTAATACTCCTCTATATAACCGGTCCAACCGCCGATATTCCGCGTGTTCACCTTGTATGCAGCCTTCCTATGGAACAAGGCTGAGACATCGGCAGAAGAGACGTCCAGGCCGGTCAGCATGTGCACATCGGCAAGGGTAGGAGTGGCTGGTCCATGTCTGAATAGAAAGGCATTCATGGCGTCGGACCAGAAGTAAGAAGCCGCTATCATCATGTTTTCGTTCTTCTCCATATCGGCAATGGAGAGCCTGATACATTGGTCTAGACTACGCTCTCCCCAATACACCTGTTGTGTTCTAATTACCCTGAGGTACCAATTCTTCCACCCCTTGGTTGGTTTGGGCCATGAACGGAAAGCATCCTTCCATAACCCTAAGTTGAAGCACTCAGATTTAAAGGGGATGCGGTTGGCTTCTGCGTTGATCAAATTGATGGGATCTGGGTTTCCCATTGGGTCTAAGCAGTTGAAATTGGATTGCTCGATAGGGATTACTATTCTGTTGTACAGTTCCTAGGTTTTGAAAGAAGAAAAAAGGATCAAAGAGAGAAAAGGGGAAAAGATTGCAAAATTCATACGGAAAAGGAACTTGCAGAAGACAGAGTAAGGGAGAGATCGATTTACCTTAGGGACGTCGACGTGGATCGCCATTGGAGCTGAGGGGGTTCTTGCGGTTCGTACTTGGCTTGGGAGAGTACTGTCGCTTGAGCTCGAGAGGCTGTTCTTCGGAGATGCCGCCGGAGGTTGAAGACGAAGGCAAGTGAAAGGTGAAAGTGGGCCTATGGTAAAAAGTAAGTTGGATCGTGGTAACTTTTATAGACCTAGGTCAGGGGTATTTCGGAATTTCTGCTCGTACTGTACAAGAATGTGGAGAGGCCTGGAGTGGATGTGCGCGATAATCAAGGAGATATGATTGGATTTGCAACTGTTTGTGCTATAGTCGAGAAATTTTATTAATAAATTGCAGTTCTGCGCGCGGAGATCGAGGAAGTTGTGCAGTTATCTCGGAGGTAACGACTACAGTAGAGAGAATTTCGGCGCGTAAGATATTATATACTCCGAAATTGGGGGGCATGTGTTGACACCATTTTTCGGCACGTGTCAAATGAACTAAGACTTGTGTTGATCGGTGACTGTTTTATGTCGGCATCGGAAAGTTATCAGTCGAATTTGCCGATGAGAAAGAGCTGCAGGAAAGATAAGTTTGTTTCCAATGGAGGCTGAATGATTCTTGCCGATAAGGGTTAATCGGTGAAGTCAAGTCGCCCGAGCTGCAAAGTTGCTGATGCCGATTGCCGATGAGGAGATGTTGCCGATGCCGATTGCCGATAAGGATTGATTGGTGAAGACAAGTTACCAGTACCAGGTTGCCGATCGGAAAGTATTGCCGATGCCGATGGGCATGGAGTGCCGATGAGCACAGGGTGATTTAACGTTTGACGTCAGCAAGGGATAGCTGATGGTGGAAAAAGGAAGTCGCAGATTGAGGAAGTCTGCTGATGGAAAGTTTTCATCGAAAGAAGGACATAAGGAAACTGGTGATTTTATACCAATATTAATATAGTAGTTTGAGTCCGACTCTTGCACGAGTCGTTTGTTTCCTTTAAAATAGGGGCGTCTGTTTAGGAAAATAATATTGTTATTTGGGTCCGACTCCTGCGCGAGTCAGTTATTTCCTTTAAAGTAGGAGTTTTGTTTAGGAAAGGTACGAGTCGTGTCTCTGTACAACTCTCCATGCGGGAGTATAAATATGTGCCCAAAGGCTGCGTGTAAGGAATCAATATATCAAAACAAATCAATTTACTCTTATTCTACTTTTACTGTAATTTATTCTTTTTGCATTAGTCTTAGTTTATCTACGAGTTCTTCAAGCTTCAACGGGCTGCATCATCTTGATCACCGTCAAACTCTTGTAAGTTCCGCGTGGGAGTACCTCTGAGCTTTGACATCCGGGCGCATTGCTGTTGTCTCGTTCAGCTCTGCTCTAGTTATCCTGATCAAGTCTGAGTCTTGGCATCCGGGCGTATCGCCGTTGCTCTGTTCAGATTTTGTTCTAGTTATCGTCCTTGTCGATTAACTGGTCAAATCGACTGGCACACCCTCGGATATCGAATTTCGGGTATAAGCCTGAGGTGTTCGCAGATCCTGACGCTTTTTGTGTCAACAAATATCAATGTATACTTTGTGAATATCACATAATCATGAACTTTCAGAAAATAAAATTAATGAACACATATGTGAAGAAAAAGGTGATACTAATCTGGATCTTACAAAAGAACATTCCATGTATTCCGCTTGGACATCTCGTATATATATAAATAAAAAAGTAAAACATAAATTAGTAAATTACAAATAGAAGAAAAAGAAAAAATATGAAATAAAAATAGTAGTAAGGAAAATAAAAAACCCCACAAAAGAAAAGTTAAAAATATAGGAAAGCAAAAAAAAATAAAGAATAGATGAAAAGAAAGAAATTAAAAATAAAAGATAACAAAAAACAATAGAACACAACAAAAAAGGAAAAAGAAAAAACATGCTGACGTAAACATGGAGAAAAAACAAAAGAAAATAATAATAATAAAACAAACGTACCGCATGCTCTACTTTATAAAAAAATAAAAATAAAACGAAAAAGGAATAGAATAGAAAAAAGAAAAAACGAAACGCAACCGACCCTCGGTCATCAACGGAAAGAAGAAAAGAAAAAAAAAATGCCGCAAACGCGTCCTCTGCTTGGGCTGGCGATGGGCCATCACGCGCTATTGGGCTGCCATCGCGAGAGATCGCGTGCTCTACTTGAGCTGGAGCTGGGCCATCGCATGCTACTGGCCTGCTTTCGCGAGAGCAGGCAGGGTGGGGGTGGTCGGAGAGCGACGGAGCGCCACCTTGGTCGGAAGCTATCCGTCCCGTTGCCGGACCCTAGCAGCGCCCTGGAGAAGGCCGTTAGTTCGATGAGTACGATGTTAATAAAAAAAAACTAGATCAGTATCATGACCAGCGCATGCATGCCCCCCCGGTTCCTGTCGCCGTGTTGCATGCGCTAGGAGTAGTATACAAAAAGTGATTACTACTGGTACTAGCAGGCAAGGGATGCTGCCTGCTGCCTTGCCCCCCTCGCCCTGTCCTTCGAACGGCGTCAATGTGTGATCCTCACTAAGATTCCTTGATCAGCGAGCCTACTGACATCAAAGTCTGTTCACTTGGCTTATTAGTCCGACTCATCCACCATGATATAATGTTTTTATCTCACAACAAAGCAACCAAAAACGTTGTCGTGGAATGTGCGATCAAGCTGGTATTTCCTAAGAATGGCAGGAGTCGGGTCCTTATGACAACGCGAAACGTTGTCGTGGCTGAGTCAATTATCGATGTCCATCGACTTCAGCCAATGACATTTGAAGATTCCTACAATTTGTTTTGTAGAAAGGCATTCTTGATAGATGGGGTATGCCCTGATGATTTGACAGAGACCGCTAAGGACATTGTGAGGAAGCGTGTTGGTTTGCCCCTTGCTATAGTTGCTGCTGGGAGTATGATGTCAAGTAAGCAAAAAGCAGACACTGAATGGACTTGTGTCTTGGAGAGTATTCAGAAGGACTTAAGCAATGGTGAAATGGGAGTCCACCAAGCGCTCTTTCCAAGCTACAAGGATCTTCCACATCCTTTAAAGCCATGTTTTCTGCTTTTTTCTGTCATTCCATAGATCTCACGAAAGAAACTAGTTCGGCTATGGATTGCTGAAGGGTTTGTGAAAAAGAAAAATGATGAGACACTTGAAACAACCGCAGAGAAGTACCTCATGGAGCTCAAGCATGATAGAAGCATCGGTCGTCAGCAGCAGCGGAAGAGTAAAAGCATGCAAGATTCACAATCTTCTTCACGATCTTGCCATCTCGCTGTCTGAAAATGGAAACTTTTCTGTAATTTGTCATGACAAATGTGCAAATACTAGTGCTCGGCGCATCTCATTACAGATATCTCATGTGCAATTCCACAAAGAACACAAGAAAAATTTGCGATCTGTTTTCATGCTCAGTGCTAGTGCACCTGTTGTATTGAAAAGCAACATTGTTGCAAAGAGATTTAAACTGGTAAGAATTTTGGATTTAGAAAATGTCAATGTGCTAAAACTTCCAAAAGAGATAGGACTACTACTTCACTTGAGGTATCTTGGGCTAAGAGGAACAAAATTGAAGAAGCTCCCAAGAACACTGCAGAAACTCTATCACTTGCAAACTCTTGATATCAGGAAGACTTGGATAAATATAATTGCATTTCAGATCAAGTGTTTGAGGAATTTAAGAAACCTAGAGATGAAGCAAGATGGCAGAAGCATCAAGGTCCTGACAGGATTTGCCCAACTTGGTGAACTCCAAGTATTAACTGGTTTGCAAGCAAATGCAACTGTTATTAATGAGATTGCAAGCCTTACTAAGATTCAAAAGCTTGCTGTAGAGGACTTAAACAATGAAGATACAAAAAAGCTATGTTCTTCAGTAAACAATATGAAAGAACTATCATACCTATTCATCTTCTCAGGTGATGGCATCAGACCTCTTGACATTGCAACATTGAAGCCTTCATCATGTCTACAAAAGCTGCACATAGCTGGACCATTACAGAAATTGCCAGATTGGTTCACTCAGTTAGATAAGCTTACAAAGCTACGCTTGAGCTTCTCAAAACTGGAAGAAGATCCACTTTCAATTCTCGCTCAATTGCCAAATCTGCTATTCCTCCAGCTGAACAAAGCATACCAGGGAAAAGTGATGAGATGCTGCTGTCCAGGCTTTCCAAACCTGAAAATATTTATCATAACTGAACTTGAGGAGCTGGAGGAATGGGATGTTGATGAAGGAGCCATGCCATGTGTCCAGGAAGTGTGGATCATGTCATGTGAAAATCTAGCTACAGTTCCTACTGGGTTGCAGTCTCTTGCTACATTGCAGAGACTGAGATTGGTGGGCATGCCGAGCTCGTTTACTGATAGATTGGGAGAACTTAGTGAAGATTTTGTTAGGGTCAAACACATCCCATCTATCCAGATCATTCAACAATATGGGTAACTGTTTAGGCCATTGCTTATAGGACTTCAAAGACAATCATAATGTAACATGAGGTTTTTTTTTTCTTGTTCTCGTGGGTTCAACTGTATATTTTTGTTTTTCTTTTCACGATCGGGGTTATAGCCTGTATTTCATCAAGAGGAATAGGGTTACACGGCATGAAAACAAGATAACCCCGTAAACCTATCTCAAATTCATAAGATTGGAGATGTAAATTTGCGCACTGTGTGACCAAACTGACAGCACTCAATTCAGAAAATAGATGGAGTTCACATATACTCCTGCATTCACACATTTTTTGGAAGCACTGGAAATTTTGAAAGTCACTATTGAGCATCCTAGCAGGCATTCTGGAGCAAGCAAGCGGCAAAAAGCTGCGACATCGCGGCCGGGCCTGACCCTGATCTGTTGCGCTCATCGGCTTCAGTAATTATTGGTCGGAGTCTCCCGGACAACGTCCTGCCTCCTGCACTGCTGGAACACCTGCAGGATGTTGCGGTAGGGGCTGCTCCTGGACGACGGCGAGGCGGTGCCGGCGCGGTGGCGCTTGCTGCTCGACGGCCTGAGAGTCCAGGCTGAGCGCTTCCTCCGCCTCCTCCCGCACAGGCCGCTCCATCTCCGCCGCGTCCTTCAGCACAGTCTCCAAGAACGACTCCTTCAGCGCCCCATCGATCTGATGATCAGACAAGCGAAATAGCGTTTCTTCTTCAGTTGCGGCCGATAGAGGAAAATGAGCGCGCTGGCGTGGGATTAGAATCGAATCGACTCCAGGTGGAGGGGGATGGAATAGCTCACCGTGAGAGGGCAGAAGTCAGGCATTGGCAACGCGACGGGCCCGCCACAGCCTTCGTGGGTCCTGCATCCTAGCAGGAGGCGGAGGAAGGCCCGCTGGCCACCGGTGAGGCCGACGCACCGTCCGTGAGGTGAGCACGGGGGTGAAGGCTAGGGTCCGTCAGTGACGAGGCGGAGGGAGCTGCGGACGCCGGCGCAGACGATGCCGAGGGAGGCCTGGCCACCGGCGAGGACGACGCGCGTCCGCGGCCGTTCGCAAGGCGAGGACGAGGCAGATGAGGAAGGACAGGGCTTCCATCGGGATGAAGCGCGAACCGAGCGAGCCAAAAGGCTGTGGATCCCTTGTGGCCTTGTGTGGCTTGGAGACGACGCGTACACGCGTCTCGCCTCGCCACACGACGGCACTTTTCTCTCTCTCTCTCTCCTCGTTCAATCACCGATGGCGTGGCGTGGCGGGGTGTTTTTTGCAAAAATGACACGAAAAAGAGGAGGCTCAAAATTCCCATTTTCTCTTTTTCACCCTGACGCAGCTGCGCATCCGCCACATCCGCCGCCGTTTCTTCGTCTCCTCGCTCCATCGTCTACTCCTTCCCCCACTCGCGCTCTCAGCTACGGTGGGGGCAGTCCCAGGCTCGGCGGCGGCGCCAGCGGCTCCACTCCCGCCTCTCGCCCTCGCCTCCGTCCTCCGCACACCGGCGGGCGACCCTGCGTACGCACCTCCCTCTCCACTCCCGCCTCCGCTGGTCCGTCGACGGCGCCCGGCCCCTGCGACTGCCCTGCGTGCCGCGCGCGGCCGGCGGGCAGTGGGAGCCAGCAGCTGCTGCTCCACCAAGGGGTCGCGCCGCTTTGGGAGCGCTTATACCCCATACGCTTAGTGCTTCAGCGCGTGAATCTTGCGCTTAGTGCCGCTTTTTGAAACCCTGATTATACTATATTTAGTGTGAGTTTATCCTTGTTGTTTCTATATGCAGCTGCGACTTTAGGCAACTGTTGGAACATCGAGGATTTGCTGATGGCTGATGCTATCACACTGGATGATTCTGCTGCAAGCACCAGTGGGTTGGGGGAGGATCACGATGTCTCTGCTGATTCCCGTTCTGAGTGGCGCTGCTGCGAGCATGTTGATAATGGGATCCCTTCAACATCCCCTCCCTTTTGGGACACCGATAGTGAAGATGATGATCCTGGTGCGTGATACCTGCCTTTGAGTTTTCTGGTGTTACCTGTTACTGGCATTACAGTCTAACCCTAACCCCTGTTTGGTTCCACAACCCACGAACGCCCGACCGCGTTTAAGCCAACGCGCCTCCGAGGCCGTGTTTCGGGAAAGGCCTGCTCGCGTTCGTTTTCAGCTAGCCATCACTCGTTGGTCGCGGTCCGTTTGGCGGGATTCTGTCGCTTATCTGGGTCGTAACGCGCGGGTACTCTACCAAACAGGGCCTAACTCTATTTTATTAAATCCATAAAAAGTAGAATATCATCATCAAACAAAGAAAACAGATACCCTTTTCTGGACTGGAGTCTGTATTGGTTGCTTATGATCCATAGATGCAGAGGTGACAGATATGCCTGGATTATGCTATAGTGTGTCAGTATGGGCATAGATTCAAACCTCTGAACTGAAAGGTTTATAAGTTTCTTGATGTTTGAAGAAATCATAATCTAACATCATGGTTTACTTCTTTTATTTGCAATTGGTTCCTATGCTCCACTTCTAGTTCAAATATTTTATGCGGTAATGTAACACGTCACTTGGGACATGGAGGTGGCTGCGGCTATGCAGGGCGGTGGCTAGGGTTTAGGGGAGGAAGAGGAGGGCGGCGCAAGGGGAGGAGAGGAGGCAGCGGCAAAGTTTTGCTAGGCGCTGACCCTCAGCCTAGAGCCTAGTCGGGATTAATCGCGCCTAGGCGTTCCTAGGCGTTTTGGCAATATAGCCATAACTTTTATATATATTATGTATATAACTATATATAGCAATAATACTGCTGAATACATAGGGTACAGTAAATCAGAGGAGAGGAGCAGGGGAGGGGCCTGACCTTGGTGCTGCGCTGCTGCCGCTTAGGGATGAGGCTGTCGGCTGGGTGAAGAACTTCCAGGCGGGGCAGAGGAGGCCGGCCGGGACAAGCCTCCAAGCGGGGTTGCGGGGAGCAGGGCGACCGGCGGGGCTGGCGGGTGGAGATTCCCTCTGGCGCGCCGTCGCAGGAGGAGAGGACGAGCGGGAGCGGCCGAGCGGCTATCTGCGACCTGGAAGGAAAGAATCGAGCGGGAGCGGACCTTTTCCCTCTTCTCCTTCCCGCGCGCATCCTTTCTCGCGCCAGACGCCATAAGAGCGCACTCGCTTCCGTGGTGGCCAAAAATTTCGCACGCGAGCGGGTCGTCCGCCTACGCGCCGCAGAATCGCTGCCGAGGCGCTGCTCCCGCCTAGGACTGCGACTACACCCTAGTGTACGCGGAGGGCCGTCGATTAGCGCTTAATCGCGCCTAGGCGAGCGCCTAGCGGAACTTTGGGCGGCGGCAACAAAGAGGAGGAGAGAGGGATAGAGGAAGGAGCAATAGCTCTTTTCTTGCCTGATTAGATTGATTAGATCCTCCCTATATTTATAGTCCCTATAGGACTTGTGTTCCAAGCAACTACAAGAGATATCCTTATAGATTGGATTCTCCTTTCCAAACCAAACTCTAATCTCCTAATTTGCTTCCTATTTCTATTTTATTGCCGGTGGCTATTGTAGCGCCACGGGTACCGTTCACTCGTGGTACTGTAGCACGCCCTCTCATGGGCTGCAGCCGGCTCATTAGCCGTGGGCTGGGGAGGTGCCATTAGGTGCGTGACAGGTATACCATTTGGGTAATTGCTACATGTTTTCCTATCCATGTGATGAAAAAATCACGAAGTTATTACATTCCTGACTCCTGAGAACTCTTTTCCAATGCCCATATATAATCTAGTTACCTATTGATGTAGGATGTTGTTTTTATAACGTGATCCCTTACATATAATCATATCTGTTAGGATTAATCTTGTCATATAGGCATATTAGTGCTAGACATGCTTGTATAGGCCTAGATGGTTCCAGGATGAGAGAGCTACATGAAAACAGCAGCTCTGAAGTTTCTAGTACTAGCTATAGTTGTTAGTTGATTTAGTCAACTTGAAGGTTACCACTGCAGGAAACAACAAGTAAACTGCTGGGGGTGAAAAATAGAGCAAATTGGCTTTTTACTTCTACCTGTAACAGCTGTTTGCTTAGCTAGCAAGTAGGGTAATGTGACCTGTGTACTATTAGGTCGGTTCCTGTAGCAGTGCTGTAGTAACCAACCCTGAAAGCATAAAAGGGGTAGGAACCCTCTTGTGAAGTAGAAAGTTTGAGATATAGATGTTCGAGTGGACTGCACACTGCACTAACCAGATGAGCCCAAAAGCTTAAGCCATCGAGAAAAGGTAGGCAATCCACTTATACACTTCAACACTCCCAATCACGTGCAGCCACAGACGAAGGTGCAAACGTAAGCCCACGTGCAGCCAGAGACGAAGGCACAAATGTGGAAATAAAGGGGTCGGAGGCAGAATTGAAGTCTCTGCTAGGATTCGAACTCGAGACCTCTGGCTTAGATACCATGTTAGAGTGGTCAGCACTAACCAGATGAACGCAAAAGCTTAAGCCATTGGGAAGGGGTAGGCAATCTACTTATACACTTCAACAATAGAGAAGATAGAGCTTGGTCGTGAAGATCAATCAAGCGTATGGTGTGTAGTAAGCTTGTGTGTATGTGTGATAGTATAGCTTGGTTGTGAAGATCAAGCAAGGTGTGTAAGCTTGTAGTGTGAAGCTATGAGATCAGTATAGTGCAAACCTGTTACTAGCTACTTGTGTTATTGAAGAGAGAATCAAAGTGATTTTGTTTCCAACAATGTCTGTGGTTAGCTTCAGTGTTTTTGCATCAGTTTTTGTGCCTGGTCGATTAAAGGACAAACATAGGTGCTTGTTCTTAGTTCAGATACACACTGCTTGCTGTTACTCACTTCCTCACATGTGTTTCTTTTTCCCTTTGATGGCATTTAGAATTATTTTAATTTACTAGTAGAGTAAATGTTGCAGCGTCATTTCATTTTGTGCATATCTGTATGATCTCAGGGCCTAGACCTTCAGATTTATTTGGGAGATATACTTGGAAAATTGAAAACTTTTCAAAGGAGAAGAAGAGAGAAATGAAAAGTGAACCGTTTGAAGCTGGTGGCTACAAGTGGTAAGATTAAATATTCCCAATGCTGCTGTGTCATTCTGCATTCCTCATTTTTACTTTCCTTATTGGTCCGGTGATGAATGCACTTTGAAATGTCTGTGTTTTAGCTTTGTTTTTATATGCCGTTAGTCTATATTAGCATGTTTTTCTTATTTGTACTTCATTACATGTGACCTATCATGTATCAATCATTGCTATTATTGCAGTACAGTGCTCTCTGGCTCATGTTTCTTCACTGTTGTGTGTGATAATGATGCATGTAAGAGACTATCACATGTTTTCATAATGGTTTTAAAACTCTAGTGCCCTAGCTGTTA
Organism: Microstegium vimineum; assembly: GCA_022036555.1. Lineage (NCBI taxonomy): Eukaryota > Viridiplantae > Streptophyta > Magnoliopsida > Poales > Poaceae > Microstegium > Microstegium vimineum. Next base: position 11,928,999 of record CM039137.1, on the reverse strand, counting down.
GTGTTGTACATTAAATTGTGACAGGAATCATGAATCTCTGCAAACTGGAAAGAATTGGCTTTATATAATTGTTATTTTGATTACCTTGGTTCAGAACCTGTTTGATGATCAACATCATTACCAATAGCTGTCCTGTTACTATTAGAGATATATCTATCTATGTATAGCCTGACTTGTATTGTACGTAATGTACTTGCACTCCAAGCCTTCTCAGTTATATATATAACAGGCCACCCCCCTCATTGGGTGTGCGGTGCATTGCCCCTATCGTTACCTCTCTACATGGTATCAGCGACCGGGACAGATTAGGGCTTCCTCTCTCTTCCGCTGCCGCCGCCCTAGCCCGGTGTGCCGTCCCTGCCCGTTCAGGCTGTTTCTTCAGGCTGCTTCTTGCACTTGTGCGCCACCGCACCACCGGCTGTGCCTTCCTCTTGGTCGCGCCGCTATCATCATGACCACCGAATCCTCCACTTCGTCCGTGACCTCCGGTCTCGCCGGATCCCCATCTATGCCGGCCATGGGAGACATTCCTGCTCCAGCGATCTTCTCCTACGCCACCATCAACGTGCGCTGGCATGTTCCGATCACCCTGGAGTCATGGACCTCAAGCTGCCGAACTTCACCACCATGTGCGGCAAGTTCGGTCTGCTCGGTCACATCGACGGCTCCATCCTGCCATGTCCAACAGATCGCATCTGGTCGCAGCCCCTCTACAGTTACTTGAAACGTTCCTTATTGTTCTGTTTTTGGAGCTGTAATATTCACTCCATGTTTCCATACATCAGTTATCACACTGATTTTTATGTTTGCTATTCTATGGGCCTAACTACTATTCTGTGCAATTGTGTAAATCAATGTCTTAAAATGCCATAGATTGCATTCCTTTATGACTTGCTACAAAGCAAGCTAATACCATATGCTCTTCCCACAACCTTTGAGGACGAGATGGAAGTTCCATACTAACCATAAATTGGCTTTCTGGTGATGTAACCAGTGCCTTACTAGGATCTGTCCATTTTATTTTATTTTATTTTATTTATTAAATTTTGGTGATGGAACTATAGAGGTGTTAAAACCATTAAGTTGAAATGTATCGCAGCATGAGTTATGTGTATACCACTATTCTGTACCACTTTTGTTCTGAGAAAGTGCTGCTACAAACTCAGAAGCCTAAGTTTCAGTCATTGTTAAGAAGGGATGTTTTTTATATTAGTTATGTATTGTCACTAGTTTTTGACCTTTATTGGCTTGGATTTTTGGTTGCTTCTCCATCCTTTTCTGAATAATATAAATTCTTATATTTATGATTTTTTCTATATTTGCCTTGCTGATATGTGATATGTTGACCTTTGCTGGAATATTGTGGATTTTCTCTACTTGGTTTTATTGCATTCTGGGGATTCTTCCAATGATTTTGTCTATTGCTTTACAACTTAAATTAGGGTGCATAGCATGCTATTAGGTCACCTTTTAGTTTCTTCCGCACTCTAGTTCCACCATATTTCTATGATCCTTGAACCAGTTAGTCTATGTAAAGTGTAAATCATGTTATTTCCGCATGCCATGCTGTTATCACTATCGTTTTCCAGTAGTTTTGTGTGCCTTTTCTGTATTTGGGATTATACATTGTTGAGCAGCTCAGTTTGTAATGCGCACTGCTTGGATGCTCTATAAGTTGATCTCTTGCTCATTTTGCAGGTATATTCTAGTTTACCCTCAAGGATGCGATGTCTCCAATCACTTGTCATTGTTTCTTTGCGTTGCTAATCATGAAACACTTCTCCCAGGTTTGATACTACTATGTTGCCTATCCTTTCTTTTGTCCTCCACATATCTTTTGCCTCCTAATCATGATCTTGATGCTTTAAGGATGGAGCCATTTTGCACAGTTTACCATAGCTGTAGGCAACCTTGATCCAAAGAAAGTTAAATACTCAGGTGAGCTGAACTGATGTTTTCTTCCTTCTGAGATAAACAGCCAGCTTCAGAAATTGACTAAGTAACTTTGCAGACACCTTGCACAAATTCTGGAAGAAGGAACATGATTGGGGGTGGAAAAAGTTTATGGAGCTATCAAAGATTCAAGATGGTTTTCTTGTTGATGATGTTCTTGAAATCATAGCTCAAGTTCAAGTTATCAGGTAATTAGTTTCATAACGATTCTTAAAGAAATCTGATTACCATGCTTTTAAAATACCAGTGATGTTCATATGATGCACTTGGAGTTGATATGATCTTGTTGGGGTAATTTGTGCTCTTCTGGATAATTCAAACACAGATTTCTTGTGTCATCTTGTCCTATTAAAAATTCTAACTTAATTATGCTACAAGGTGTAATTGCTCATTTAGTAGAAACTTTCTTTCAAACTTTTTTTAGTCACAATAAACTTTATTCTGTTACAAGGTGTAATTTTGCTTCTTGATACTGAGTTAAAAACAAACCTTCTTGGTATGAGATTATACTTCTCAAAGATCTTAGAAAGAGAGATGTTGAGTTCTCATCAATTGATCACAAAAACAAATTGTAACTGTTATCTCTTTTGTTTTTGGATACTGAAGGGAGAAAGCAGACAGACCATTTCGCTGCCTTGATCGCCCTTATCGTCGAGAACTGCTCCGTGTCTACACGACAAACATAGAGCAAATTTACCGACGTTTTGTTCAAGAACGCAGAAGGAAACTTATCAGGCTTATTGATGACAAAATGAGGTGGTCCAGGTCAGATAATGGGCTTTTGAATGTTGTGAATGCAGAATGGTTTAATACTTGCCATTTTTGGTATATAATCTATAATGTATGCTGACTCTTCTTTCTGTTGCAGTTTCCGTGCTTTCTGGCTTGCAATTGACCCAACAACAAAACATCGCATGTCCAGAGAGAAGAGCGACATCATATTAAAAATAGTGGTGAAGCATTTTTTTGTTGAGAAAGACGTGACATCAACATTAGTTATGGATGCTCTGTATACGGGTTTGAAGGCACTTGAGGACTGTAGCAATGGCAAGAAAGGAACGGTAACTTCAATGAACTTGGAGGAGCTATCAGCACCTATGGTCCATGTTGATATGGACATGTTTGTTTTGGCTGGTGACTTCATAACTTTGCTTGAGAGGGCAGCTTTAGAGCCCTTGTCTTGTCAATCTCTGTCACCAAAAGATGACAAATGTTCCCAAACCCGTGCTAAGGTAGGTATTGTTATATGATTAACCTGATCCTTTAGTTTTATCATTGAGATTGAATTTTCTTCCCCCAGGTGAATTCTATCATGATTCCACAACATTAGCATCTGTTTAGTTTCATCACATGATATGAATTAACTTTGTTTTGCTCAAAATTTATCCACCTGTTTCTCATCAATGGATTTAATCTATTTTACTTGCTAGCTAGAAGACCTGTCGCCAGTGTGGCCACAGTAGGTAGTTGTGATGTCTAATAAGTTCATAACCTAAAGAGACTGGTGTCAGTTGAAAGCATTAAGCATTATAGTATAATTTCTTGTATTATTATTTTTGATTTCTCAAAGCTGATTACTCACTTAATTTAGTCACTCTCCAGGCATTAAGCATTAACAGATTTGTTACAAGCTTGCTTATTCCCCTTGAATTCTTCACTTTCTAAAACTCCAAAATCATGTAATCAATATTCTGCAATCAGTCCTGGAAGTTCTACCTCTGATGGTGGAAGTCAAAATGAAGCCATTTTCCAGTAATATAAGTGGTAGTATAAATCTTATGGAACTGTCAACTGTTCTGCTTGTGGTCTTTATGTCTTGAAATTGCTAGCATTATTGTGCACAATATAATTCTTATTTTGCTGCTTACTTTTTTCTTTCCTTCTCATTCTCATCCTTCCAGGATGGTGGTACTGGAGAAATTAACAAAGTTTCTATTGAGCGTGAAGAAAGGCGCCTAACTCAGCTTGGTCAGAAGATACTTGAAATATCTGTTCTATCTCATATATTTAGGTATTTTTTTTGGTTTTTACTATATTCTTAGCTGCACATGGTTGGTTTATTGGCCAGCCTATGAACATTTTCAACCATTTTGTTTCTTCTGGTATCATGTCATGTTTAGACATCGTCAATCAGAAGATTCATGCCACTGATTATCTAGAAGTTTTGAACTTTTGCTTTTCTGCATCAAAGTGTGTTCTTTACGTTCTTTATTTACCAATGTTTTTATACACAAAATTTGATTCATTCTGTTCCAGTATCTTGACATTCCCTGACTACTATTTCATGCATTGCTTTGTTACATTTTGCTTTCATGTTAGTGGGATTGAGGTTGCCTATCAAGAAGCTGTTGCTTTGAAGAGGCAAGAGGAGCTTATTCGTGAAGAGGAGCTCCTCGAAAATGAGATGAAGGGGAAGCGTGGCAGTGCCACTGAAAAGGATAAGCGTTCAAAGAAAAAACAGGTTGTGTTCTTCATGTGGTTCTGTGCACCCAGTCTTCTTTTTTAATTCCTGATTCAATATAATGTGGTTCACCCAGTCTTCTTTTTTAATTCCTGATTCAATATAATGTGGTTGGCATCAGGATGTCTTGATGAAATCATTGCTTCTGACCTGCTGTAGTTTGCTTGAACAAGTTTGTTGGGATCCATGGATCTGGGGGTGGGTTTATCAATGCTTGTTGTTTGGTTGGATGGATGGGGCGAGCCATTTTTCTGTTTGGTTGGATGGATGAAAGTGGATGGGATGAGAATATTTAACTAATTGTATCTATTATTTAAAAACAATGACAACTAATTATAAACTATTAAATATAACACTAATTTTTTCATGATAATCACTATTTAAAAATAGAATATGTTAATTAGCACTACTACTACTACCTAATTGGCACCAAAAAAATATAAACTAATCACAGCTGAACCGCCAGGGGTACAGAATAATGGCGAGATCTCTTGTCAGCAGCTGGCTCATCCCTGTGGCAGGAGGCTCTGATCGTTCTGAGACTCGTTTATTTCTTGCCTATTCTAAAGGAAATGACATGCTTTGTATATATAGATCTATCTGTAACATGTGTACTAACAGACTGATAAGGCTAACAGATGGGGTTTCATAAAAAAAGGCTAACAGATGGGTATGGATTTACTCCCTCCGTTGCAAATTATAAGACGTTTTGGCTTTTCTAGATTCATAGCTTTTGCTATGCACCTACATATATGTTATGTCTTGCCAAAACGTCTTATAATTTGAGACAGAGGAAGTAGTATAGTAAACTATAATTAGCTAACCATGCTTGAAGCCAACTATCTTGTAAATCATGTGTGCATGCTAATCCAGCTTGCTAGTTCCTGGATGCGAGCTGCTTTTGTTGGTGATCTACTTCAGTGCTTCTGTATGCTGCTTCTACCTTGCCATGTAGCCCATGGCCCCATAACACATCAAGTACCATTTAATTGGGATTAAGTTTTTAGTTGTATCCGTAAAATACATTAGCTCTAAATTCTGAGCTCTCAAGGTCCTCAAAGTTATCATGAGATGCTTCTATCAAGTTACCAGGTGCTTTGCATGTCAAGAACCCATTTTTGGTGATACCATATTACATGTTGAACTAGTGTTTTTTCGAGCCTCTACTTTACTGGCATCACCCTTCATTCTTATTAATGCCCAATTTGTCATTTCTTTTGCATTAAGTGACATTTTATAAATTTGTTTGCTTACACTAACAATTTCAGGTGAAACAAAAGAAGAACAATCGTAAGGTTAAGGACAAGGAAAGAGAAGAGAAATCTGATTCAAATTTTCTAGAAAGGCATCAGGATGGAAGCACAAATCATGACAGGGAGGACTCTAAGCAGGTAGGGCAATCTGATGTGAAAGCTGACAACTTTGGTGAAGGTGCTACAGATTTATCAGACAATCTAAGTGGATCAACAGAGGTATGCCAAACTGACACGTGTGACAAGATTACACAACCTGTCAATGCAATGAATGGTGTTGGTATTGAGATGAACAATTCACAGACATGTAAAGATGACGATTCTACTGTGGACATCGAGACACTGGTAACATCTGTGTCTGCTGCTGTGAACAGCATACGAGGCAAAATAAATAATTTGCTAGACAGTACAAGTCTTATAACGCCTAATAGGTCAGTTGGCATTTCATCCAAACTTTGTGATATTTCTCTTGGTAGCTTGGATTTAATAATTTACCATAACTGAATCCCAATTTGGCGAAACAGAGGAAGAAATCGACGCAACAGGGGTATCAGCGGTATACTCATTTCCCAGTATGAAGATGACCTTCCCTCTTCTAGCTGCTCAGACCGCAACATGTCTGCCTGTGGTCCAGCTCCAAGGCGTGACCAGGAGACTGCTCTACTCACTTTAAAAGATCGGCTTCGTGAGCTTGGGCAACGACTACATGAGGTGAAGCAGCTGTTCTCAAAAAGTACTGGGTACTGTTTATAATTATGCTTTAATTATTATTGAATGTTCACTTTAATTTAGGACATATCTGCCTTACTCGAGCACACTCTTTAAGTTTATTTTAGCTTTATCACAATTTTATACCCCTGAGTCTGATTTGCATTGTTGATGTACTAAAGATATAGCTGCCGATTTTCAATTTGGAATTTTAGATCATCTTTTTGAGATACTATTTTCCCAAAAACATTACTTAATGGTTTCTGGTTAAGATTTTCATTGTATTTGACTGAATTATAATATATAATACTTGTAGAAAACTCAAGGATTTTTCTGGAATGTAAGATGCAGACCCGTGATGATGCTATAAATACAATGCTTTGGAATTTGATTGCGATTGCTACATAGTTCAATTGCAGGGACAAACACCAGAGCTGTTGCTCTGATACTGTGGATATGTTTTGGCGAGATAACACATATCACTCGATTATCATGATCTAATTGGCAGAGCAACAATTCCTTCCTTTTCTGTTGTATATGTACAGAAAGCACAGACCACCTCCAGCTCTGTGAATACGCTGTAGCTGGATACATGAATATTGCATTCTAAATGTTTTAAGTTTCTTCCGAAAACCTATATTTGGTGACTTTATCTGTAGCATATTACTTGTTAGATATCCTACAAAAGAATTTGGTGATTCATTTCCGAGTTCGAAGCTTACTTAATCTTATACTAAGATTATACATATTCTGTAGCACTTCTACCTATCAGCTATCCTGTCGCTTTATTTAGCTGCTAGTAAAAAAGTTGATTAGTTTGTTTGCATTTATGTTTGTTTCAGAAAGAAATTGAGGGCAGGGAACTGCTCAAGGCCCATCTGGAAAAGAAGGCAGCTGCTGAGGCCACAGTGGATTCTTCCTTAGCATCCTCATCTACCTCATCTAACTCCTTAGAGAAGACTCCCCAGGTTCTGAAGGAGCCCGAGCAATCCTTGGTAGTTGCTAATGATGCAAATGTTAATGCAGCACTTCCAAAGGCTGTACCTGTAGCCACAAGTGACGACAGCAATGGAACTGTTCCAGCAACGGCAACATCCACCATAAACACCAAATCTGTGCTTGTCAGTCCCACTCCAAGTAAACTGGAGCAAGTTTTGTGTGAAGAACATGTATCAAGTTCAAGCCAGCAAATCAATAAAGCTACTCTGATGCCCTCAAGATCACCACTAGTTGATAATAAGGCTAATCCAACTCCCCCAAAATCACCTGTGCCACAGGCCAATACAGTTGTTAAAGCTACTCCAGCTCCACTCAAATCACCATTGCCACAGATTGATACAGTTGCTAAAGCTACAGCAGCTCTCATACAATCTTCTTCTACATCACAGCTTGATAAAGTTGCTAACATCCAAGCTGCCCCCAAATCACCTGCACCCCAGGCTGATGAAGTTGCCTCACATAATTCAGCATCACGACAGATTCTGTCCACATCTATCTCCAAGACTCGAGAAGATACGGTTTCTAAGAGGTTTTCAGTTGTTTCTGTATCTGGAACTCCTACGCCAATGTCAAGGCCTACAAGTGCACCTCTGCTACAGGTACCAAGATCAAGTATCCCACCAGCACCATCAGTCCGAGCTTCTCCGTTGCTTTCACGTTCACTGACTGTGTCTGAACGCGCGAACAATGAGCCTTCACCTCTGGCCCCAATTTATGTAGCACAGACATATCGAAATGCAATCCTTGGTAAGGGCCATCTTGATTCAACACCAGCAAGTCTTGAGCAATCAACTTCTGTTTGCCCAAATACTGCAGTTTCACAGCCATGGTCGGCATATGCGATGGCAACATCGGTCATGGCTCCTCCTTTCGAAAGGAATGACCAGTTACCAGGTAAGCAAGGCTTCATGTTTGGGCCTAGCAGGGCAAAAGTCCTTGATAACCAGCACTCATGGAAAGGTAACAGTGATGTTCCTAACCAGCAAATGAGCAGCTATGGCAGATTGGGTGGACTACAGTGTAGGGAGTTCCAGAGGGAGATACCTGCCGCAAGCTCTGTTTCACGCCAGCAGTATGGATCAGTGGGCGAAGAATTCCCTCACATGGATATTATAAATGACTTGCTTGATGAAGACCAAAGCAGTGCGCATGTGGCAGCCTCTCCCCTCCATAAGTATCATACACTTGGTTTGCCATTTTCTTCAGGAGGCAATATGGCAGACTCAGCAATAATTTCAGAAAGTAGTTCTGTCCGGTTTGACTTGACCGACCCTTACTATGACGAGGGTTACAGGAGGGCCTATGACACACAGAATGCTCTGCATAGGTTGGATGCTTACCCCAACGGAAGGTTGAACTCAACTGCACCGCAACGTTGGCCATATAGCCATCCAAATCCAGCTGTGAACCTTGCAAATAATTCTAATGTATTTCCGCAGCAGATGGGAGAGTATACTAATTTAGCTAGTGGGGAATATTCCGATTATATGTATCGCCGTGCCAATGGGCAATGGTGATGCCTGTATACGACCCCAGAATAATGCTTGTAACAAACCATGGTGCCAAGTCTAAAGTTCACCATGCCCTGTAATTTAAATTGTTTTAAGTTCAAAATAGGAAAGAAGGAATACACCATGTAAAATTTTACCTGCATTGAGCCTATCTCGTGCGTGTATGTTATTTCTGTGGTTCGAAGAGCATATAACTGCAGCTAACAAGCCAAGCGTATATATCGCAGCCCTGTCGCCTATTGTTCGCGGAATTTTATAGCTTGCTTTCGATTACTGTGTTTTGACATGTTACTAAAAAAGTGTTTTGATTCACTCGAGCAGCACCCACAGGTCTTGAGTTCGATTCCTGTGGGAGCGAATTTTAGGCTGTGGTTTTCTGGATTCATTTTAGGATTTTCCAGCGCTACGTTTTTAGTGGTAGACGACGTCTCCGTCGACAACGAGGCGCGTGACTTCATGAAGCTTGAGATCTGCTGGCTCAGTTCTTCGGAGGTGCTCATAGGGGTAGGGTTTGTGTATGTGTATTTATAGGGGTGAGTGTGCGTGCGTGTTAAATATCTATGATGTACTGTGTAATTCTAAAAAAAAAAGTATTTTGACATAATGACATGATGGGCTTCTTGGAAGAAGCCTGATGTGATTATTTTTACGGCATCTCCGTCTGGTCTGATAAACTACACGAGAGACATTTTCAGTCCGCCTTTGCTGCAAAATTTGAGGCTAGAGACGTTTTAAAACGTATAGGTTATGGTTTGTCGTAAGTCAGACTTATTTATATTTATCAATCAAATTTATAAATAACTTAACAAATATTTTCTCTGTTGTAATTTTGACTTTTCTATATACACTTATTCTATGGCGTGAGTAATGCACGCGTGTCGCAAGGCCGTCTTTCTCGTGCATAACACCTACTCCCTCTATCCCCAATTATCTGTCGTTTGGGCAACAGTCATGTCCCGCAATATCTGTCGTCCGCGGTCCGTTAGTAGGTGTACAACTACCATCTACCGCACTACCGCATGAGTCAGCCTTATCCCATCCCCTCTCCTGTCTCCTCTAGCCTCACACCACCTCAAGAGGCACCCTGCAGGCCGGTGTTCTGGTAGCATTAATGGCATATCCGTTAGAAGCTGAACCATCCCTAGAATAGTGGTGTTCAGGTCTTTGGTTAATTGCCTCGTTTCTTGAATCCAGCTTCCCGACGACAGATAAATAGGAACAGAGGGAGTACATTCTTCTTTCTCATGCTCCACCCACCCTGGCACCCTCGCATGCCTTATTGGCAGCTGTGCCCTCACCGCTGTCCACCATCCTGCCACGGTGTGCTAGGTTTTAATGGAGCTCTGCGGTTGTGCAGCTCACGAAACCCTAGCGCGTCTGCGACAGCCTCCTTCCTCTTCTCCTGCCAGAGCCACCCGTCTGACAACATTTTATAATTTGGAATCGAGTGAGTATGTTTGAATTTTTTTTTATGTGAACTCAGTTGTAGTTGGAGAAGTTAAAACAAACGTTTTTTTGAAAAATAAAACAAAACATCTTGGATCAAAGGATGCACCTATCGGACTACCAGGTACTTACGGAACGTCTCAGCCTACCCGGTTTTGTTTGTAACACACAAGTATGATTGAAAAATTATATGCCTTCTATGCATCGAAGATTCCTTTCCGTGAATTTCCTCAAAGATAATTACAACAATATCTGGTGCTTACTTACAAGAAGAATTTCTTTTCATTTAGATGATACACATGATGCACAATTCATATGTTGATTCGGTATCTATTGCGCAAATAAGTTTCGAGAAAATGACTATTATACACATTTTGGTAAATTCTATTTCTTGTTAATAGCAATTGCTCGCAGTTCTCTCAGATTGCAAGCAATTTCCTGTATAAACATCAAACCTTCGTCGCCACTCCTGAGGGAGTTGATGCTATGTTCAAGAAAACTGCGATCTCCTTCCAATGTCTTCAGTCTTCTGTTCAACTTTACAATTTCTTCTTGCACTGCAACTAGATCTACCTTCCCACTAGTTGTCGATGAGCCAGCTTCCTTGCTCTCTAGCGAGCTTTCCTGGCAGTGTAACGAGAAGTCTTCTATGATATATACTTTGTCGGAGAGGTTATCCTGAACATCTGGACTGGGTAAATCAACAGAAACACTGTTGTTGGAGTAAAATTGGAGCTTTTGCTCCAATTTTCTCAAACCATTTGCTATATATGCCCTCTCCTCTTCCAAACTCACTGAGGAATATATGCCCTGCTGTGTGTTAATCATTGGATCTTCAAGATCACCAACGTCAAGCATAGATGTATCCCTATTTTCTTGTTTAAAAGCCGCTTGATTTCCTCCTTTCTCTATTGCTCCACCTCCATACTGTCTCCTATAGTTTTCGAGCTCAATTTCCAGTTCCTCTATTTGTTGCTCTCTTTCAGCGAGTGACTCGTTAGCTTTCACTAGCGCTTCACTGTCATATTCAGCCTGCTCTTCCATCATCCTTTGGTAATGCGAAGCTTCCATCTGCATTGCTGCCTTCTCATCCTGCAACTTGGTGATCATAGCCAGAGCTTGACTTGCAGCAATGGCTGAGGCGTTCCTCTCTTCTTCCAATTCCCTGCAGAGTAGGTGTATTGATTTCCGGTCAAGATCAATCTGTCGTCTCAACCGGTCAATGGTGCTTTCACCTTCCATCTCACTGACAATGCTTCCGTCTAGAGAGTCCAAACCGGAAGCATTCCTCTCAAGTGAAATTCTATTGGTAATGTTCTGCACCACCAACTCATCACCACGTCCATATGCACGTGGGCTAGGACCTGGATCGACCCATGGTGCCTCAAGCCCCCTGGATGATGAGAGCTGTGATAGCAGTAGCCTCAGTTCTTCGTTTATGCTAGAAGTAGAGTCCTTTCCAAGGATTACATCCGTCAGGGTAGGGGATAGCAAGCTACCCTTGTTGCCAATGGCAAGTCTATAGGCTTCGTTCATGCTAATCTGAGTGCTTAGAGATGGTCTCCTTTCAACAATGCTGTCACTTGTTTTTGGGTATTCCTCGGTGGCACTATGATCTTGAGGTACTTCACCACTTGATCTTGTGGTAGTTGCTGATATATGAGGTTCGTCCACATAATCTGAGAAAAATAGCTTAGTGTAAGGGCCAATTTTATTAATGTTGTGTTGGACATAAATCATTTTTTTACTAACCGTTATCTTTGGGAGCACTATCAAAAGGATCTTGGATTATCAGTTCCTGTGCCCCCATGTCACCAGTGGGTTCAATTTTCTTAGTATAATCTTCAACTTCACCACACGTTTTGGAGCCAGCACCAACTTGTGAAACAGGGATATCCCCGCAATTATCTAACAGAGGAAACATGAAGTCCTTTATTTAGGTTAATTTATCAAAGGTGTATAAAGCCAATGGGAAATAAAAGCCAAACCTTTCTGATTTGCATCTTCTGAAGCACCATGATGAGCGTTCTCTAGCACCAGTTCATTTGTATGTGGATCAGCTGCTGGCGCACTTCTCTGATGAAACTCACCACTTGATCTGCCAGTAATTTCTGGCACATCAACTTGTTCCAGAATACCTAGCAATTTTTTGCTGTGTTAGGGTTAAATGGAGAAATGCTAAACACCATTCTCATTTGTAATCAAGAATCAAGAGAACATACATTTTATATTTCCTTCTTCCGAAACAGCATAGTGCTCCTCTAGTATTGTGAACTGAGATGTATATGGATCAGCGTTGCCTTCATTTGTGCTCTGAGATGGTTCGATCTCATCAGGAACCTGTGGTAGCTCATCACTTGGCATAACTGGAATTTGTGAAATACCAGCATCTGCATGGTTATTCACCCAATCATATAATTTATCATTTGAAAAAAAAGTGACAGTGAGGCAATCATTCCAGTTTGTCAAGCAAAATTTACCTTCTAAACGTGAATTTTCTATAACAAGTACAGGATCATGCCGGGGTGCCCATTTTCTGGATAGGCTTTCTTTTTCTTCTGTCTGGTCCACATCACCTCCGCTATTTGGATGATCATCCACAGCAGGACACGCCGAAAATTTATTGCAGGTGTCTTCAACATTGGGCTCCTTGTTGACAATTATTTCAGGTTCCTTGATCACCACAGGGGAAGGAAGAACAGGTTGCTGAGAAGCTGCATCTTCTTGTAAGTGTTGGTCCATAACACTGGCTTCACGAGATCGTGAGCTTTTCACATCATTGGCACAAGGGACCTCAATCTCAGAGTCAGATGTCATCTGTAGCAGACCGTCTCGTTCATTAGACCAGTAGTCAGTTTGGTGGTATATATCTTTAGGCTCCAAAGGCTCGTCCACTTGACATACTACAGAGTACTCTGTGTAAATTTCTGGTGAGCCAAACGCTCCAGTAGGCTCTAGTTTTGCAGTCTTTCTAGAGGACAAAGCTACACTCCGTTGCTTAAAATGCTGCCCACAGCACGAACAAAGTTTTCCACGAGGGGAATTCAAAGCATCATCAACTCTTTGATTGCTATCAAGTACATTAGCAGTCTCATCTGTTTTATCATCATCGGTGACTTTCCCACAGCACCCTTCACACATATTTTGGGCTCCCGCGAGCTTCTGGTGGAGGCTGCAGAAGGCCAAGGATGAAATCTCCGACTTGTGGGTTTTGCAGATCAGGTCCCTATAGAAGCATGGTTTCTCGTTGCCCAGGACGTGATCAAGCCTTGAGCAGAAAGGGCATGGCACTGGTAATCTACAGAGACGGGCGAATCTAGTGACCAAGAAGCTGTAAACCGCATCGATGAACAGCAGGAGCATCAAGATCCACTCCAGCAACGCCGTGGACAGTGTGCTCGATAGTCGGGGTAAGATTGGCATCCTTGTACCCATCTCGATCCAACAGTGTCTCAAAGTCAAACCTTCAGAACAGTTGCTCCAATTAAGCTGTCAAGACTGGTCAAAGACTCAGAGATGGGTGGCGTTGGAGTAGGATGGCTAGCTGCAAGGAACCAAAGCAAGTTAGCGAACAATTGAAGTGTGCAGTATGATGTTAGAAGTATGTGACATCTAACTGACGAGAAGTCAAGGACCTATGTGGGCAATTTGTACAAAAGCTCAGTAGAGCTACCACCGCTTTGAGAATATTTTTGGTGGACTATTAAAGCTAATCATAGATGGATAAAAGGCAGGGAGCCCAAACACCAGGCTGGAAACCTACTAGATTAGATATACATAAACTAAAAGCGCCCCTGCACCAAACTTAGTGGCAATTGACAGATACCGACCACCACCAAGAGACTCAGCTAACATAACCAAAACTAGAACCCGGACGGCTGTAGCCAACGTAATTAACGGGGACACTCCAAGTTTTACCAACAAGATTTTCACGTAGCTAATCAATAGCAGAACCATCCAATCCAATCCATCAGCAGAAGGAACTGAAACAACAAAGAAGCTCACGAGCCGAGAGCTGACCATGACATGCATAGACGGGAGAATTAAGGTTACAGTAGACCTGGCATGGAGTCAGTCAAGGATGAGCAAGAACGCACCTGGCGGGCGGGCGACCGAACGAATCGCAGCCCAGCGAGATCCCGATCTGTGGTGGCAGCAGGAGGATGGCGGGAGGTCTTGACGGGAGCAGAGAGCGTCCAAAAAGGTGGCTGGGCAAGCTAGCTAACTAGTGGCAGCAGAGTGCAGAGGCGGAAATTAAAGGTGGCGAGCACTGACCAGCTGCTCCCCCGTCTTGTTCCCAGCTCTCTCTCTCTATAATTTTTTTTTTTATAAGGGAACAAAGTTCCAAGCTCTCTCTATAGGCCTAGGAGTGTTTTGATTGATTCCCTGGCCTCTCCGTCTCCGCGGAAGCTAGGAGCCAAAAACGAAAGCGGGCGAGGTGGTGGCGGCGCTGGTGAGGGCGGTGGCGTAGCCACGCCGGCCGCGGGCGGAAACGGGGCCCGGGGACTGGAGTCGGGACAGCGACGCGAGCCGGCCTCAGCCGAAAGGCTGGCGGTGGTTGCGCTCTCGGTGCGTTTGCAGACGTGGACCGGCACTCCGGCAGGGCAGAGTAGGTTGAATGCGTTGGATGGATCTATAGAGAAGTGACGTCGTCTGTCGTCTCGACGGCTCGATGGATAAACAAAGGACTGAGCGAGTGATTAGCGTGCGTTGAAACTTAGGATGTGTTTGGTTTCCTGTTTAATTTCTAACCTGGCTAGAATTCTTTTTTTTTTAATGTCAACGGAGATCGTTCCCCACCTGATTTGTTACATAGTGCTCTGAGCCCATCTAGGAGTTGCAGGTGAATCATAGGAGGGAGAGCTAGCCTTGGCCTTGCCTTGCCATCAGGAAGATGGAGCACCAGGAGTCGACGATGTGTTTCTTTTTTCTAGGAAATCTTGGTCTCTATTGGTCGGCAGTTACTTTGCATTGACTGAGGAGTTGATGAACCGAGGTGGTTTCGTCTCTGAATATCTTTGCATTCCAAGCCTTCCACACTTGCCAGCACACAAGGGCAATAACGCCGGGAAGAGGTCGCTTGGAATCCCCCCAGCTAGAGAGATAGAGTACAGGTAGTCCATGGATGAATTTGCTGGGAAGGTGAACCCGAGTTGCAGCCAGGTCTGATGAGCTAGATCGAAGCCCCACATGATATGTTCCGGTGATTCTTCTGCTGCGTTGCAGATTTGGCAGGTCGGACTGTCTACTGCATGTTTTTTTGAATAACAGGGAGCAGCTCTGAATTCGCCTCTGGAGGAGCAGCCAGATGAAGAGTTGTACCTGCGGCGGTACAGTCAGAATTCTAGCCTGGCTAGCTTTAGTCTGCCTCCACGAAGTCAATCTTGTTTGTTTGGTTGTCTGTACTATCTAAACCTGGTCAGCTAATTAACGTGTTTGGTTGCTTCGATACGGTTACCTCTTCTTTGAAACGGTAAGTTCACCTCCTCTGAGGAATTTGGTCGAACATGTTGTGAGCGTCTTCGGCGAGCAGTAGCACATGGCATCAGCACAACGAGGCCATGGTCGGTACATCAGAGCCTCCTCTGCTTGAATCTCTGTCGCCAAGCCTTCATTTCCATGCCTTTGCGTTGGACGAGTCACGCACATGGCAGCAACAAGACAACAGCAGCCCCATGGGCAGCAGCACGACATCGGCACCACGCGACACCACGGAAGTAGCACCATGCGAGCTCGTGCTCCAGCGGGCGGACCAGCGAGTTGTTGTGGCCGGTGTGAGCATGAAAGAGGACTGCGCGACGGCCATCTTCAGCGGGAACGAGAGTACGCCATCCTCCGCTGCACGCTCGCGCGGGGGAGATTTTGTCGCTGATTTTGCAAGATCCGTCGGGAACTGCAGGGGCAGCGGTGACTGCAAGGCAGTGAGGGTGGGGGACTGCACGGGACTGCAGGGGCAGCGGTGAGAACGAAGAGGTAGAGAAGAGGTCGCCATCAGTGAGGGTGGGGGAGGAGAGAGCTTGACGTCGTCGGTGATGGTGGCTAGAGTACCGCAGCCAACCTCCGCTCGAGCGCGGTAATTCCACTCGACACGAGCCCTGGCCAAGCCAGGCTCTAGTAAAACGACCACCACCCACGTTCTCTGGGAGCCAGACTCGGGGCGTACGGTGGCCACACAGAGCCAGGCTATATTCGATGTACAACCAACCAAACATGTTTATCTTGGCTCCATGGAACCAGGCTAGGAGTTAGCTACCCAACCAAACACACCCTTAGTGGCCACACTTACACCTCCTTGTCTCAAGGGGTCTGATCTTCAGCATCTTGACAACACATGGTTTGGCTATTGGTTGTTGCTGATCAAGGCTTTTGGCAAGACATAAACTAGATAGAGCTACAACCCTTTAGCTTGGGCTTCACTATTTTTTTATACAGAGATAGACTTATTTTTTGTGATGCAATATATTCATAACTACTAATGCTTTATTTTGGCTTTAGAAATTACTGAACCATCTTTCATATCATTGGTTACTAATGCAATAAATTAGATCTTTTTCTAGTTTTATTAATTGGGAATCATTTCATTCATGGTCAATAATAATGCAATAATAGACAGGTTATTAATATCATTGGGTTTTTTCTGAATATTTAATTCAATTAGCGACAAAATTGGAAAATAAGTAGATAAGAAATCACCTAATGTTGCACTTCCTCTAGCACATAAATTTGAGAAGATAGTTACTTTATTTCAGTGAGCTTACCTTCTCTTTTTCGACAAAGGACACAAATCATCATCTAGTGGCACTTTGATAACAGTTTTGCATCGAGATTGTCCCTGTTAATAGTATGGATATCTATCCTAAACACAGTCACACCTTTTATGGTGTCTTGAATGTCAAAAACAAAAATCTATGTGATACCTTTACCTTGATCACCATGGTTTTATATTTCTCTCTTTGTTCTTTTCTAAGTTGGAGCACTTGATCATCTCTTTTGGTCACCTCCATCACCATGACCATCATCTAGCTTCATTTCTTGGTGTGTACTAATCTACCTTATATACATCACTTAATGATAAAGGTTAGTATACTAGATCTCATCAATTAGCCAAAACCAAACTAGGGCTTTCACCGCAAAAATTATTAGAAACATATGAAGCCAAATCATAAGCAGTACCATTTGTATAAGGTGTAGTGCTGAATTTTCAATAATTGAGCTACAGTTAAGAGCAACATATGAAGCCAAACTATGAACATTAGGATTTGCATGAGATTCTTAATTTTTTTTGTATGTAGCCTCCACTCTAGTGGCACATTGCGCAAGATATGTGGATTGAAAGTAATTAGTTTGATGATTAGCAGTAGCATTGATAAAACTAGATTCTTTATATTTTAAAACGGAGGGAGTATATAGTTTTAGCAAAGAATCCCAAAATCTTCATAAGCATCAGATCTGCCAAGTGCCAAAGTGCCCAAATTTAGGACGGAGGGAGTATATAACTTTAGTAAAAAAATCTCTAAGGATGTGTTGAGATCATAGGCTATAAAGGTTTTGGGTGTCACATCGGATGTTATATGAAATATCACATGAGGTTATTCAGATATTAGTAAATATTTTATAGAATCCGTCTGTAAAAATGAATTATTAACTCTAATTAATCTATCATTAGCACGTGTGTTATTGTAGCAATTAGTGTCTAATCATAGACTAATTAAACTTAAAAAATTCGTCTCACAAAATATATATAAATTGTACAATTAATTATTTTTATATTTAATGTTTCATGTATCTAAATATTCGATGTGACACAATAGTAACCATGGCCTAACTCTTTATGAGCAACTGCTCTGCAAGTGCCAAATGGAGCCTACAATCGGTGGGCCTTTCCAAAACGGAAAGAGAGTGAGAGATCCAGCCGGATCGATGGTGTTGTTCTCTCTATCCTCTCACTGTTGGCCGTCGTCCCGTCCCGTCCCGTCACCCCATCGCATTCCCAGCCCAACCCAACCCAATCCGGCAATCCAATCCCAATCTCCTCTGGCCTCCCCCGTCTCGCGCGACCCCACCACGAGACGGACAGCTCATCAAGGCCCGCTGCATCCGCCCGGCCCCCTCGATCCGGCGGCTGCCGTTCGTGGATCCACCACCGCGACGCGCCACAGCCACCCGATCTCTTTCCGCATTACGGTCCACGTCCCGCCCGCACAGTCCACAGCAGAGGCCACAAGAGGAAAGAGGAAAGAGGAAAGCGAGAGGCCAGAGGCGCGGCGCCGCTCTGGGTTTCCCGAAACCCCCCTCCCCCATGCACCGGTAGACCCAGCGCACGGGGCGCCTGTGTCCTGTGCGGCCTCTACGTGGAGCAGCCTCCGCCTCTCATGTCCCCGCCCGCAGTAGCCTCCTCCCACGCATGCAAAACAAGTCTTCTGGCCTCACTCATTGGCCCTCAGGCATCGGCTGTGCGGACATGCTGTGCTCCAGCTCCTGCCTCCTGCACCCCCTCGCCCTCGGCAGCCGCTCCCAGATTCACCGCGCCAGGACGCTCGACGGACCGGGTGCCCGCCCCCTGGCCGCCCTTCGCCGCGATCCCTACCTGCTGAAACACCTCCTGTTGCGGCTCGGCGCAGCCGAAAGCAGGTGGTGCGCGCGCGACCGAGAAGAGCCCTCCGCCCCCCGCTTCTCTGGTGCCGGCGGTGTGGTGTATCTAAGGCCCCGGCGCGCCGCGATGGGGCGAGTGCAGTGAGATGAGATGGTAGTGATTCGCTACTCCCAGAGGTGCGGCCGTTGCTGTCTCCCACATCATGCTAGATCGTTTTACCTATATTTACTTATTATATGCGGTCTCTCTTATTCAGCTTTCAGGCAAAGTTTTCACCATACTTTACTGTATTGTATGTATTTTAGCAAAAACAAGCACCGTCGGGTGTAGACTGTGCTTTCCATTTTTAGGTGGGTGCGTGTGTTTTCTCACGTCATGATCCATGTATCATGCACCCCCGTTGGGCCGTTGGGGGGTCCTAGAACAGCATATTGTTCATCTGACACATGGCAGTGATGCTGCCAATATGTGCCTTTGGACAAAAGATAAAGCAGACACAAGTTCTGCAGCTACTTTCACGGTTTCACTGAATACTTTCTAATCAATCAGATGCATATACCAGTAGTAGGAGTATTTACAACAAACATATATGCCTTTGCTACACGCAAGGAAAAGGAATTGCATCATGTGCCTTATATAACGCAAGGAAAAGGAATTACATCATGTGCCTTATATAGTGATCATTCATGCTTCCTTGCACTTTTCAGTTACGAGTACAGTCATGTGCTACTGCTATCTTGCTTTCCCGGCTCTTCTATGCACAAGCAAATTGTAAATAATATTATATAATATATCATATCCAGAGGACTATATATTATATAATTTTCTGAAGGCCCATTATCAACATTCAGGTGCAGGTGTAAATGCAGTCCAAAAATTCGGCATGAGCCCCCTCTCTGAGCTGGTGTGGTCTCCGGATGAGGGCTTGAGCATTAAAATTGCGGCGTCCAGTCTAAGCACAAGGAAGGCTTCTCTTCGTTGGAACGCAGACACGTTGAGCATATTGATATCTTCACCTCAACAGAGTGGTTCTGGTCCAGGTGTAGAGAGCAGTGATACCATATATGATAACCTAGTAGAAGAGGTGTCAGAAAAGGTGCCATCACAACTACGGATTCGTAGTGATAGCACCATAAGAGTAACCATGGATAGCCCCAATAGAGTTACAAATGTTGATGCCCTACAATCTATGTCTATGAGATCGCAGGAGCAAGATTCAAGTAAGTCTAAAAGACATAATTTAATTCAGTGAGCTGGTAGTTTGAAGACAATTTTTTTTTCTTTTTACCCAGAGATATGCATTTACCAATTCTTTATTGGTCTAGCTAGCTGCTCATCATGTTAGAAGGATCTAGTTCAATGAATATAAAGAGTACTGTGTTAACATATTCAGAACAAAGGAAATTACACCTCAAAATCAAGCCAAGTCTCTTCTCTTTTTTAAGGTCTGTTAGGGAACTCTGTTGCGTATCATTTGTCATATTAGATTTTGAAGTTTCATCTGTCATGTCTAACACATATGTATGTAAATGCTAGTAGCTCAACTTTTTTTGGCGAAATAGGATTAAAAAATTAAGAAGATATCTTTTTATTATCTGACTTAACTTTGTTGAAATCTAAACTTGTAGAGTGCTGTGAAGGGATTAATGTCATGAACGAAGGGAAAGAAGAGTTGGAAAACTGTTGCGTGGACAAGGTGGAGGACATGGAAGCGGGGAATTGTCCCACAAGATGTTGCAAGGATGCTTCCCATAGTAATAATTACTGTTTTGGAAAGTCAATTAAGACAAGTTTGTTATTTTTTGTTCGTAACAAATATTTATCATGGCTTTTTTTTTCAGGTTCAGCCTCCAGAAAAGAAGTCATGCCTAATATTTCAAAGGAAAACCAGGTTTACTGTGCAACCACTATCTGCAATGAAAGATCTTGGGCAACTAATGCATGGCGTGCTCGGTTAGTAAAAGCAGTTTGTCAGAAAGAATCTATGTTGCCAATGAACACAGAGAATCCGATGTTACCTTCTTCCTTAGGAATTTCATGTGATGCAGGAGAGGTCTCAGGCAAATTGGTAGGTTCCCAAGGCAATAAAAATGTTCAAAGCCTGGGCAGTGACAACAATGCAATTACTAATGTTCCAGAAATTCATTCACATGACAATCGCCAAGATCCGATTCTTCAGGAAAGCCATAAGGATGAGCCTGTTGTTGCGAGAGGTGAGTCAGCATCTGGTGTTAATGCTGTTGCAAGATGCGAGTCAGCACATGGAGTTAATTCCAGAAAGCTTGTGAAAGGCAAAGAAAAAGTTAAAGTTGTGTACAGTGACAGCAACGGTGGTAACAATACAAGGGTGGGTGACGACAGCAATGAGAGCATCGAGAGCTGTACAAGTACAAAAGCCCCAAAGCGGAAGTATGCGCAGTGTTGTACATCCACGATGCCTTCTTCTGGAAATAAAAGATTTAGAAGAGAAGGTAATGAGAGTTCTTGCTCAGGATTATTGCAAAAATGTGGTACATCTTTCTTCAACTGGATGTCATCACTCACAAATGGGTTACCCATGCTTGATGGAGCCACTGCTGCTGTTCCACTTGATCAGAAGTTTTCAGCAAGTACAGGAGAGGGATCTGCAGCACCTTCCCAGCCACTTCAAAATAACAGCAGCATTCCTTTGCAATCTGTTGGCTTCAATTCGCTCTTCCAGTCCCTGTATACTCATAATGTTATGATAACCTCAAGAGATAATTGTCGTCAACCAGAAAGCAACTGTGCTGGGCAGTTGTTCAATAGGCTGACCGTGGAATTAAATAATAGTAATTCTATGTTGGACAAACAAATTGGCATGGGTAGAGAAACTCTTGATGTGGCTACTGAGACTTTAGCTGCTGAACGCTTTCAGATGATTTCTGGGGGCTGTAGAGGAAATGTTCAGAGTCAAATTGATATTTTCCAAATGAGACCAGAAAGAAATATGAAACTCCCCAGTTCCATTAAGTTTAGCTCTAGACCTCTAGAAGAAAAACAAAATCAGTGCACAGCTGCCTGCTCAAATGATGCAACACAAAATAAAGGTGGGTTGAGGGAAAGCTTGTGGGTAACTCGGCTTTTGCCAAAAGCATTAGTGGAAACGATGGAGGCAACTCCATGCAATGTAGAGAATGCTGTGGGTGACAAGTTGTGTACTCCACCTTTGCAGAATTTTAATTTGGAGAATGAACTGAACAATATACAATATGGCAGAGGAAGCAGCGATGGTGTAACTAGTAAATGTCCAGCAACGCCTCCAGAGGAACCTAAGCATTCTGAAACAATGGCTTCTGTTTTTGCAAAGAGATTGGACGCACTTAGATATGCAAACACCTCTGCAGCAAGGTTGGCTATCGCATGTGAGCGTGGAAGTCCCAAACTGAGAAATCACAAAACTAACTCTTTTGTTGTTAGTTACAGCAGCCATGATAAAGTAGAGGCAGCTTCTAACGGAAACGGAAAAATAGTTTTGTGGGTAGGTGACAAAGGCAAGGAACAATTGTGTCTGAGCAATGAAGAATTAAGAGGAAACTTTATATCTGAGCGTGAGCATCAGCATCATGGAGTGAACACAGCTGGAAAATCTGCAACTCAGCATAATTTAGAACTGAACACTTTGGCTGAAGATACTGACAGAAGCCAAGTAGAATTAAAGGGAGGAGTCTCAGTTTTTATGGTGGGTCCATCACATAACAAGCAAATTGTTCCTTATGGCATTATGTCTAATGATGTCTGTGATGAGTCAAGTGTTGTTTTTGGTGCCTTACATAGGCTTCGCCTGTCTCGCTCAGATATCATAAGGTACTCCACTGGATTTCTGGATCATTTGAATTCCGTGCCTTCTAGGAAGCACATGTATTTTTTATGAAGAACATGCATATTTGCATTCAGGTTATTTATGTTCTTGCATGAAAGGGGAACATGTAAATAACGATTTCTCAGAACATTTTGGTAGACAAATATATAATGTTAGATACTACCTCCATCCCCAAAAGAAAGTTATTCTAGTTTTGTCCAAAGTCAAACCATCTTAAGCTTGCCAAGTTTATAAAATTGAGTTATCAATATTTATGACACCGAATAGGCATACTATGAAATATATTTCATTGTTAATCTGATGATTTGGTATCATAAATAGTTGTACTTTTTATATAAACTTGGTCAAACTTTTGATGTTTTTGTTTCTTCAACCTCGCAAGAGAGGTGTGTAACATCAATTAAGAAGAATAGTAAAAAGGTTTAGAAACCCGTACAACACCCAAAAGAAAGACCTTATGATGGTTTGACTTAGGACAAAACTATAATGACTTCCTTTTTGGGATTGAGGGAGTACCTTGTGTGGTTATGGATGGTACGTTCAGTGTTTGCTACTGCCTGGTTCCTAGAGACTAGTGTGCCATAAAAATGACAAGAACTTGCATTATCTCTGAGTACATAAAGCCATGTTTTTCTTTTTTCTTTTTTCTTTTTTGACATAAGCATTTTGTTGTTTTTCGCACCTGATTCATCCATAGTTGAAAGTTAGCTCAAGTTATAGAAGATCCTAAAAACTGAAAGCTCATGTTTGATCCTTGTTTTGTTTGTTATTCAATGACAGATGGCTCAGATCACCAATCATGCACACTACATTAGATGGCTTTTTTGTCCGACTGCGATTTGGTAAATGGGAGGAAGCATTGTGTGGCACAGGATACCATGTTGCCCGCCTGAATGGTAAATGACTAAAAGTTGCCTTAATTTGATGATTGAATTTGGAAAATTCTTCTTCCATGAAAAGCATTTGGTCATTGCTTAAAAACAATGAAAAACAGTGGTTAAATGGAAAAAGAGAATAAATGGTATGGATATGTCTTACAGGAGCACTGGATAGGAGTCACCTTTCTGTAACCATCAGAAATTCAACCTGTCAAGTAGATTCTCGGTTTGTATCCAACCATGACTTCCATGAGGTATGCTACTGCATAGAAGTTTGATGTTTTGACCGACTTAGTTGGTTCATTACTGAAAGTTTACCAAACACAGCGGCACCACATTAAAAATGAACCACTTGGTATCCAGTTCATGGCAGTGAACAGGGTAAATCTAATTATTGTTTGTTGTGTTGTGCCTTATGAGAGCTGTGAAATATTATTCCAACAGTTATTGTGGTGGATGGTTTCTTGCTTTATTCATCTGGACAAAGTGTGGTAGTCACTTTTTTTTCTAATTTTTTCCTAGAATTTCTATGCATCAAATGATATTATTCAAAGTAATCTTATTTTGGTTGAATCTGTATTGACACATGTTTAACAAAATAAATCAGTGAAATACATTTATTCCATCTAATAAACACTAATAAATACTAAATTTGTTATGTACTGAGACATTAATATAATGCATGCCTACCAAATTGTGGATAATGAAAAAGGCACATGTTTAACAATAGACACCATATGAAATACTTTACAATTCTCCCAAATACCTTTGCTTCTATTCTCAAAGCATATGATTTTAACAACTTTTTCCAATAGCTCCAATTGATTAGTGACGTGAAATGGTTTTGGTCCCATCCCATGAATTGGAATAAGAATGAGTTATATGATGAATTCTATGATTTCATTTTCTAGGATGAGCTGAAGGCATGGTGGTCTGCTGCTATGAAGGGTGAGTGGAAGCTACCGTCGAAGGAAGAACTGAGTGTGAAACTAAGAGAAAGAGAGCTACTTCGTTCGTAGAATGGAACATTTGGGCAGTACCAAACTATGGAATCCATCTTACTAGTTTAACTTAGTGGAATGCTTTGAGCCAGTTGATGAGGCATGTATTATTTCACCACGATAATTAAGTTTGTATAGTGTTGGTTTTTGCGGTGTCATGGCTACCGCTTGGCTGCGGTTAGTCTGAAAAAGGCGACGCTGCTATGGCTACCACCCTTGGTTGGTATGTCCACTTCTACAGATGTAAGGATTATCATATTTATCGGTTGTAAATTACATCAGTTTCATGTATTAGCAGATGACGATGTTATCTTTTTTTTTTATGATGGGGCGAGGGGTTCTGCTTGATAGGCACTGACAGATTTGTACAATTATAGAGCTTTTTATTTTTGGGAAGAAACTTGAAATAAGATCTATCATTAATCACTACTAATTCCTTTATCTGGGTCGTTTGCAGATATGGAGTGTTTATTTGCCTGTAAATATATGCAAACGGCGCCAGTTTAGATGGATGCGAAAAACCACACCGTCATCTTTACCCTTCATTCACTTGGTGGATTTACTGGAGTCTTTTTTCCCCCGAAACAGAGCTTCCTTCCTTCATTCATTAGAGCATATGAGAAGTACACTCTTCAGAATCACCTGTGACTAGGGCGGATCCGGGATAAGGATAAAGGGAGACTAAATAGTGAAGATTTAGATTTAGAGTTGAAGATTAATGATGATTTAAGACTAACTAACTGTGATTTAAGACAGAAGCCGTGCTCCCGAGGGGGCTGCAGCCCACCCGTGGATCCGTCACAGAGATCCACCACTCTGACGATCACGACCTCTGTGCTTGTGGGCCCTGTGTTTGTTGAATAAACAAAATTGTCGTTGCATGTTGCTGGTCGTTGGCATCCGCAAAGAGGGAACGGTTTCTGAGCACCATTCGGCCATAACCCAAGTCCGAAGGAGAGAATAGGATCGATCAAAAGGAAACCGAACACCGTGCCGGCCCGCGGCCCATCCCATGCATATGCATGCACTCGTTTGGCCCTTGCACCTCCGCACACTTTGGATCCATCCCCGGGGCCTCGAGAGTCGAGACCCTCTCTCTCTCTCTCTCTCTCATCTCTCGATTCTAGCCTCAGGTAGGCTTGCATCTCAGAGACAGAGAGAGCGGGACGCGCATTTGGCGATCACACACAGGCGACGCCGCGTTGCTTGGGCTCATGATGTTGCGCGCGGTTGTGCCCGATCGCTTCGCGCAACCGGCGGACAATAGCGGCGGCGAGGACCCGGTGAATAAGGAGGACGACACGAGCCCGACGAAGCAGCCGGTGGTGCCGCTGCTCAACGTGTCTGCCGGCGGCCGTGTCCACGAGATCCAGACGTTCGCGCACTACGTCGGTAAGTACCCCAGCTGCAGCAGCCATTACACAGCCTGTTGTTAATTACTGAAGCTATAACAACGTTTTCTTTTCATTCTTTGCGATTGCGTACGTTATATATTACATTGATTGATTGATGGCGACGAACTAACCCCAAATGGCGTGTTTTACTTTTGAATCTCCCTTTTTATTACGGTCGAATAAAAGTATATATCCTGGATGAAATTTCCCTTAGCTAGGCCGGCATGCATATACGATCGATTATTGACTTATTACATAAATAACAAACATTCACATTGGTCTTATGAATTAACGGATCGGAAAATATATTTTTTTCCAGCGACGCAAATCGGTTTCGAAGATCTGAACGAGTGCCCGCACCTCTGCACGCTATCTTACGATTACCTGAAGAAGAGCGAGGGCTACGAGCAAAATCTGCTGGCCTTCTTCCACAACAGGATGAACCCGGACGCCCTGCTAGTGCAGCTCATCGAGGAGCTGGACAAATGCATCCTCGGCTACTTCTCCTTCCATTGGAAATTTGCAACTCACATAATCACGCAGGTTCTGACCCACGAGCAGCCTAGAAGAAAACTCAGAAGGATGGTAATGGAGGCCACTAGGTAATAATTAATTACACAAAATGTGTTGCGTCTCGATCTTTAATTGGGTTAGTTTAAAGGTACCTAAAAAAATTCATTGGAAGACCGGCCGGCCACGCGAGACAAGCTTAAAGACCACTCATGCATTATAATTTTACTCATTCAACAGTAATAATAATCCCGGTAGAAATGAAATGAAATGAAATTTGTTGCTTTGATGATTAATTCTTACATTACACAGGAAGATGAGGTTTGAGAGGGTGACGAGAGATCTGAAGGTTACGAGGCTGTTCAGCACGCTGGTGGATGAGCTCAAGGCCATCGGTATACACTGCCAGCACGATCACAACCGGGCGGCGGCCACGGACGTGCTGGTCCCGGCCGCGCACAGCGACCGCAGCCCGGTGCTGCTCCTGATGGGCGGCGGCATGGGCGCTGGCAAGAGCACCGTGCTCAAGCAAATCATGAAGGAGTGAGTCGATCATTATATTCCTTCCAAAACCACCTGGCCGGGTGCATCAAGCTAGGACTAGCTAGGACATATATTCTCTCACTGCCCTGTCCTGCAATGCAATGCAGGGTGTTCTGGACTGGGGCGGCGGCGAACGCCGTGGTTGTGGAGGCCGACGCGTTCAAGGAGTCGGACGTGATCTACCAAGCCATCAGCTCACGAGGCCACCACACCGACATGCTGCAGACTGCCGAGCTGGTAAGTCCGTTGGGGCTGCTGCTGCTGCTGTTCCTGTTCGCTGATCCAGAGCATGCATGTGCACAACCGGCACACCTGCTGCAGGTGCACCAGTCGTCGACGGACGCGGCGGCGTCGCTGCTGGTGACGGCGCTGAACGAGGGGCGGGACGTGATCATGGACGGCACCCTGTCGTGGGAGCCGTTCGTGCGACAGACCATCGCCATGGCGCGGTCCGTGCACCGGCAGCGGTACCGCATGGGCGTCGGCTACAGGGTCGCGGCCGACGGGACGACCACGGAGAAGTACTGGGAGCCCGTGGACGGCGAGCCGCAGCAGGCAGCTGGAGCAGCAGGACCGCCCGGCGGCGGGACGACGAGGAAGCCGTACCGCATCGAGCTCGTCGGCATCATCTGCGACGCCTACCTCGCCGTCGTCAGGGGCATCAGGCGAGCCATCATATCTGGGAGAGCCGTGCGGGTGAACTCGCAGCTCAAGTCGCACAAGCGCTTCGCCGGCGCGTTCCGCAGGTACTGCGACCTCGTCGACAACGCCAGGCTCTACAGCACCAATACCATCGCCGGAGCAAAGGTCTGGTCTCGATTTCGATTGTATATCCATGAGCTATATATGTACGTGTGACATGCTTCTATTGCATTCCGGCCTGCAGCTGATCGGGTGGAAGGACAAGGACAGCCGGCTCCTGGTGGACGTGGAGGAGATCGAGCTGCTGGACCGGGTGAGCCGGATCAACGAGGAGGCCAACTGCGTGCACGAGCTGTACCCGGACGGGCACCCCACGGCCGGCGCGGGCTCCGTGTGGGACGACCTGGTGGCGTCGCCGGTGAGGGCCTCCATACAGCGGGAGCTCAAGGAGGCCATCTTCGACAGCGAGGCGTGCTTCCCGTCCCCGTAGTACGTAACGTAAACTACTGTAGTTATCGTTTAATTTCTTTTGTACCCAACAAGCAACACGTTTTGAACCGGAATAAGATATATGTGTACACTGATCACGAATAGGCCTGGATATCGAGCCAGCTCGGCTCGTTAGCATTCTGGCTCGACTCGGCTCGTTAAGAAACTCGAGCTAGCTCGTTAGGCTCGCGAGTCAAATTATAAAAACATATTTTAGAAAAATTATAAAAGCAAGACTCGTTGACTGTTCTATCTGCTGCGCACCGCAGATGTAGGAGTGGCCGGGTGGGAGTGGGAGTCAAGGGGACTTCTATATTTGTCTGGGGTTTGTGCTAATTGGGTTGACCTAGGCCGATTTCAATATGCTGCTCATTTGACCTGACAAATTATCTGGCTCGTTCGAGCTAACGAGCAGCTCACGAGCTGGCTCAAGCTGGCTCGTTATAAAACGAGCTGGCTCATTATCAAACGAGTTGGCTCATTATAAAACGAGTCGAACTCGAGCCGAGTCATTAACGAGCGAGTCGAGCGAGTTAGCAAGTTTCGAGTTTTTCGTCCAGCCTTAATCACGAACCTGAAACAATCCTCTTTAAATGACAGGTTTTGCCTACCACACGGCTATTTTGCCACAGAAGCTCTAGCTTTTATTTGGTATATAACTTCAAAATACTAGCGTTTAGATTAATTATGCTGTCAATAATATAAATATTTAAATCACTCGAATTTAAGGACCATCTAGGACGGTTCCACTGCAGTAAACTAGTAGTGTGCCCATGCTAACTCTACAGTAAAAAAGAAAACAAGATAAAATTTGTAAAACTAAATATTTTGACACATGATGAATGTCACATAACGAGTCAACTGGTTATGAAAATGAGTGGTTTTTATATGGAGGATTGCTATATGTCAACTTGTCATATATAATTAACAAGATAAAATATGACTTTCATGGAGGATTGCTATGTCAACTGGTTATGAAAATGAGTGATTTTTGTGGACAGTTTTGTTAAGTCCACCATCCTTAAAAGTAAATTCCCAAAGGTGGTTGACTAAGTCAACCATCCTTTAAATTAGCTACGACACAAGTAAATTCATTTTTTTTTTCAAATAAAGTCAGATAAAGGCAAAAATTAATATCAAAATTATAGAGTTCGACAAGATCTAAAACACATATATTCACAATGGATGATTTCCACTAACATTGCAGGCAATACATATGTGTCAGAAACATGAATATATGATTTTTGCTGAAGTCGATCGGATACTGAATGACTAAATAAACTGAAAGTTTTTGTCTTATATAGTAGTATAATTTAGCATACTGGATGCACTTGTTTACGCAGATACCATGAAACAAAGAATTCATCTCTAGCGCTGCTATATATTCTGATGGACAGCCAACAGCATCAACCCATCTGGACAGTTTCGACTTGACAGCTGAAGCTTGGCTTGCTGCTTCTTGGATAGTTCCCCTCCAGCTCCATCAAGGCGTTCGTTATTGCTTTGTCCACCTCACGAGTGGATACCTTCATGTGTACAAGATACATCAAAATTACTGTAGTAACAAGCGTCGGCCGAAACATAAGAAGTATATTCAGAGAAACAAGTCTTCACTTGAGAACATATATATAAATAAAAAGACCATTCCTAAGTTTCCCGTATAAAATATCCGTTTTCAGAATATGGCCGATAGCTTTCAAGTGACATACCCGTCCGGTTCGCTTGGCTTATCAACCATCGAAACAGTGTTTTTATCTCAAAAAAAACAGTCAAAACAGCATCAGTCATGACTTATCAGCCAAAAACAGTCAAACGAACAAGCTGAGGTCGCCAAGGAGGCAAAAAACAGTTTACTTTCAATTCACGCGTGATTACAGCCATCAATTGATTGTGAAAATATATAAAATGCTCAAACGATAACCACTGCTGCTAATGGTTCATACACATCGCCCCAGCTGAGTACTAGCTGTTGATTAAATTTTGTGTTCTATACGTATTACTCCTATTCAGGAAATGGTGCTTTGACTTGTCATGGAGCTGAACATTTCTTGGGTCAACAAAGTTCACATGCGGTTTGACATAGAGCAAACTTACGTTTAATGTCTAATTTCAGGAGAAATATTTCACATCCAACGTATAGACATCAAACTATAGGCGCGCGCGTCCGTACCTGTCCTTGGACTCCGACGTTCATCCACATGCCTCCCGCGGAGAAGCGCGACCGGATCGCCGTCACCTGCAGCTCCTCCTTCATGGCCTTGAGCCGCTGGAGCACCCTCTCGAACGCGTCAACCGCCGTCGAATGGTCTTGGCTCTCGGCTCGCACCTTCACCACCATGCTGCCCCGGCCGACGACGCTACTCCTCCTCGTTCCTCTCCAGCGGGTCGTTGTCGCGGCAGCAGCCCTCTGTAGGAGCACCTCGTTCCTGGCGCTGAGCCACTCCTTCCTGGCCCCGAGCTCCCTGATGTAGCCGGCCGCCGCGCCGACGATGTCGTTCTTGCCACCCTGCATGATATATGCGTACGTGCGCACAACAGTCGTCATCAACACACGGGGTTGTTTAATTTGCTTGCTCGATCTCAACGTGACGTTCGTGTGTATCGTGGTGACCAACTTTTGACGACGCGCCGGGGGGCAGAAGCGCGTGGAGGTCGGCGAATCCCTGGCTGAGGCGCTCCCGCCGCAGCCGCTCGCGCATGATGTGCCGGAACCGCGAGCTTGGCGGCGACCCGACGACCCCAACGGTGGAGGTGGTAGTCTCGTCCGCGGGCGCCGGCCGGAACGCTGGGGGCACCTCCGTGGAGTCCGCGGCGCCATGAGCTGGTATGCGTCTCAGGTAACCGAGCATCCTCCGGTGCAAGTTCTGCTCTCGGCCACTGTACCGCGGCTGGTTCATCATCATTGTCATGTTGTTGTTGTACTCCAGCAACGCCGGCACGCACTGCTGGTACGCCTCAAACGCGCCGCCTGCTGGCAACGCCGCCTCCGCCGCTGGTGGCGGCGCCGGCGAGAGGACCAGGCCGAGGCTCGTCAGGTAGTCGTCCTCGTCGACGACGGCGGCGTCCAGGTCCAGCTGCTGGTCCGCCGGGCCGAAGTAGAACGGATCCATGGCCGCCGCGCGCGCGCAGGTGATGGATGGAGGCGCAGGCGCGTGCGTCCCTCGGCCGGCCCTCGCCGCGCGTGCAATGCATGGCGTTATTTTGGCGCCACGCGCGTCCGCGTTATATATACGTTCCGAGGCGGGCGAGGCACGATTCACGAACGAAGCGGACCGGCGAGTCCGCCGAGTGGGAAGGTTCAGCGACAAGTCAAGGTGTCAAACTGGCGGTACCCGCGCGCGGCTTGTTTGACGGATCGGCGAACGCGATCGACGCGGGCACGTTGAAAGCGTGGGACAATTTTTAGCAGCAGCCGCGTGTGCCCGCTCCGGTAACATGGACACATGCATGGGTTTCCCTTTTTTTATTTAAAAACAAATATGCAAAGTGAATTCCGCGTGTTGCCGTGCACGGTGAAAGAATGGCTTATTAAGAACTCGCGCGTCGCGTGCAGGTGTCTTTGTCGCCGAAGCCGTGTGCAGTATATATTTATCGACCGTTGATCGGTCACGAGCTATGTATATGTTGTTCCACTCGCTTTGGCTGGCCCCGTCGCATCCTCATACGCACTCACATGCGTTGTCCGGCTTTCTCCACAAGTAATATAATACTTTCTTTTTTTTGAGGAGTGGAATATACTGTATATCTCTAAAACAAGATGATGATTTTATTAAGTGTTCATAAGATAAAGCAACAGTAACATTGCACAGACAACACATATTTTTTATTTTTATACACTTTTAACTATTTATTAAAAATGATTTAACAAGCATAAACCTAGATAAATCTATAACTCATTCATACATGACTCATTGAGCATGTAATTTTTACTATAACTTAAGCATGCAATGATTAAGATCTATAAAAATTTGATCATAATTAGACCACAATAACTGTAGCTATGAATTAATTATAGAAAAACATAGATCTAAAACTGCTACAAGAACTTTGTACTAATGATATCATATCATATGTTCACCGTGTAAATCTACTCACATAGAGTCCAATAAAATTGGATTTTCCATTTTTTTATGATTTTTCTATGATATACTATACTTTTCTAAAGATTTAGCCTAAAATAAATATAAAAGAAAAAAATCACCAAGAGAAATAATCATGAGTCACGTGTCTAGTTTTAGAAGATGAGAGAGGAGTTATGTCTAGTTTTGTAGTTGAGGGATATGTCGCCGCTGCCACCCTTCTCTAGACCACCGCTCGGTCCCTCTCCTCTCCCCAAAATTGTCGATCTTGTTGGTGGGCAGAGGAGTGAGGGCCCGATTCCTTTCTACTTCATAATTCTTGGTTAGGTTTGTTGGTCCTTGTTGATCTAGGTTTTGGTTTCTAGTCTCATTGTCGAGGTGGCGGCGACGATGATACTTTGGAATAGTGTCTCTTGGATCTTTGATCTGGCGTCGACGAAGGCAGCAAGAGTTTCGCATGTTAGATTAGTTGTTGTTCTTCAGATCTTGGCATTCGGTGTGATTATCAAAAGAATCAATTGGTTGGCTTTCGATGCGGCGATCTCAAACTCTTCTTTTCTACAACAAAGTTCGGCATCTTCAACATGTTGTGTTCTGATGGTGAAGGATTATAAGCATACATCCTTTGGAGGTTTTCTCCGACCAATGTTCTTTTAGTGCGTACTAGATCTCGTTGTCAGTGGCGAGCGGTTCTTTTGGTCTTCAAAGACTTTTTTTGGCAAGGGTGTTTGCAGTTCACAGTGCAGTCTTCAAACTCTGGCGGGCTAGGGACATTTGAAGGAAGAAGACAACCGATTTGGTCTTTGGTCTTTGATGTACTTTTATTTTTTGTCCATCTTTTATACTAGCCTTTGTTTTTCTAGAGATATATGAGATGTGACACTCGATTGAGTGTCTTTATAAAAAAAGAAAAAGGAAGTGACTTTTGTTATAGTTAAAGTAGGCAAAATAGATTCTACTTTTTCTTTGAGCTTCACCGCTGCCAATCGGCCCACAGGCCACATGGACCTCTGTCGATGCCCCAAAATTTGCTGGACCGCACACTTCAACATGCAAAATATGTTTGGATGTAGATATTGAAGCTGCTAGCATTGAATTGAGTACCAATACCAAATCAGTCTGGTATTAGAAATGACTCACAATATCAAATCTATTGGTTGGATGTACTTAGAATTGACCCATCTTTCTCCTCTGCACCTCCCGTCCTCACCACCGCACCGCTCCTATTGGCCATCGGGGGGGGGGGGGGGGGGGGGAGGAGGGGATCCCACCGGAGGGGGGAGGGGGAGGAGACAGGTGGGGCCTGAGCCTTGACCGGCGGGGGAGGCGACCCTTGACCGGAGGGGAAGGAGACCGGTGGGGTAGGCGTCGGGGTGGGGAGGAGAGTGGCGGGGGAGGAGTCAGGGCGGTGGCCGTGATCAACGAGGGAGGAGACCACTAGGGAGGAGAGCAACGTGTGAGGCGTTGGGGTAGTGGCCCTTGACCGGCGGGGAGGAGACCGGCAGGGGAGGCATCGTCGAGCCAAGCCAAGTGTCGGGACGCGTGTGGAGAGGGAGGTGTCGTCGCCCCGATTCCACCCAATACAAAGTCTTACCCCTCTGTATTTGGAAAGGTCACTCCTAGTTCTAGTCCAATGCCAAGGTATTGGGGCTACAATTCTGAATCTTAATTCCCTGGACACCCAAACAACAGAATTGGGGAAACATGATTCCAATTCTCAATTTCAAGCTTCAATATCTACATCCAAACGGGGTGTAAGTTACTTTCGATTTGTTGTAAATTAGATTTCTCTAAGTTTTACTAAATTTCTAGAAACATATATTGGCATCTACTCCCTCTGTCCAAAAAAAGGAGTCGTTCTCGCTTTCCAAAAAGTCAACAACTTTTAACTTTGACCAACTATATTTAACCAAATACTAATATTTATAGCACATAATTAGTATCATTAGGTAGATATTTGAATATACTTTCATAATAAACTTATTTGGATATATAAATATTGCACATATTTTCTATAAACTTAGTCAAAGTTGAGACGTTTGACCAACACAATTCCCATAGCGACTATATTTTTGGGACGGAGGGAGTACATGCCAAATAAATACACTATTAAGAATATTGTGTATGGATTGAATGGAACTCAATTTAGTGTAGAAATGTGGGCACAATTTTTTTATAGAGTTAATCAAAATTATAGATTGTTTACTTATAGTTTACAATAGAGGAAGTACATGCCTTTTCTTTTGAACTTTAGTATAGTCCCTTCATTTAGGAATGTTAAGCATATGTAGAATCATGGACCCTTGTGTTTAGGCGATTAACGACAATACTAGATCACCTTGACTAACGTGTGTTTTGCAGAGACAAAGTCATTTATGTTAGGTCATGAGTGATGCATTTTGAATGGGCTTAATGGATATTCATGCCCCCAAGATGGAAATCGTTTTGGTTGCAAAGGATGGAGATACACGACAAAGACTAGGCTAGTTCTTAGGGCCATAAGGTTGAGAAGGGCTCTAAGTTTAGCTAGGGCTTTTGTTTTTCCTTTGACCATACTATAAAGAGGGGTATGGGGTTAGTAGCTTGACCTAGGAGAGTTTAGGGAAGTGGGTATATGCACACTTGTCACAACTAGTCCTAGAGACCTTGCTTTCAGCCCTTGATAAACCCTAGAAGTGGTAGGAGCAAAATCCCTTGAGAAACCTCAGCGAAAACGGTTGAAAGAGAGGGAGAAAGAGGCTCCGGACCACACTGCTAAGTGAGCACCGGACCAAGGAGAGTAGTCCGGTGGTCCCTGACTTAGGCAGATTCTCAGCTCGAGGAGCTCCGGACCACCTGTCTGGAAAGCACCGGACCATAGGAGAGTAGTCCGGTGGCTTGGTTCAGAGAGTCAGAAGGCTCCAGACTAGTCCGACGGTGTGTCCGACGGCTAGTCCGACGCCTCAAGACAGGAAGTTTGGTCTATGCAGAGAGCACCCTGGCTCCGGACCAGAGCGTCGGACCAGGACACCGGACCAAGGAGAGTGGTCCGGTGGTGTGTAAAAGAGAGATAGGTTTTCACTCAGAGAGCACCGAGGCTCCGGACCAGAGCGTCGGACCAGTGCGTCGGACCAAGCAGAGTTGTCCGACGATGCCTGAGTTTGGAACGAGAGTGAGCTCCGGACCAGTGTGCATGGTCCGGTGGTGTGAGCTCCGGACTAGTCCGGTGGCTTCGCAGAGAGAAGAAAAAGTAAAAAACGGCTAGTTTTGGAGGTGGGGACTATTTATAGTTGCCCCCTTAGTCCTTAGAGGGCTCCTTGGCCATTGTTTCAGCTGGTGACACCTGGAGAAATCTTTTGGAGAGCCAAGAGTCTAGTGAGGGAGAGATTAGAGAGAGTTCATCTTGTTCTTCCCTCCTAGAGTGATTAGGAGTGACTTGTGTGCATCCATCCACCTTTCTAGCCTTGAGTGGGTCAAGTGAAGGTCTTGTGCTTGTTACTCTTGGTGTTCGACAACACCTAGACGGTTTGGTGATGTTCGGAGGAAGTGACCGCCGGAAGATTGTTGGCGGCTCTTCTCCAAGCTCTTGTGATCGGTTGTGGGCGATTCACCGAGCCGGAGTGGCGAAGAATCAGCCCGTAGAGAGCACTCTACCCTTGCGCGGGTAGGGGGGGAGCGATACCTTGCGAGGTGCTCCAACGAGGACTAGGGGGGTGTGTCGACACCTCGATACCTCGGGAAAAAATCGCTGCGTCCATGAGATTTTCTTTTCCCTAGCTCTTTACATTTCCGTCTTGTTTTTACTTTTCCTACTAGAATTGCTTAGGTTGTTTTTATTTCCTATGAACTGCTACCGCTTTCTAGTTAGGACACACGGACGGTAGGCACTAGGGGGTGATTGGCATTTGATAGGTTTTTATATTTGCTTTAGAAATTTAAAACAAGCCCAATTCACCTCCCTCTTGGGCATCTTGATCCTTTCAGCATATTTTAAATAGCAAGTAGTCATACAAATTAGATTTTGACTCTTACTTTCTCTTATTACAGTATGTTATCAGTTGCTAAAAGAAGTTAATATCATCTATTCTGGTTAGAAAGTAATCATACAAAGTAGATTTTGACTCTTAATTTCTCTTACAATATGTCGTCAACTGCTAAAAGAAGTTAATATCTTCTCAGACGTACTTTAAATACAATTATTTTAATATGTTTTATGACTAAGTTTGCATATTGTATAATTTAACGGATTGTTGGTCAAATTTGCCCAAGTTTTTGGTAGCTATGGCTGCAAAAGCATGGGTTTAAGGTTAGACAAATTAATACAGTAAAACTAAGATATATATTGTCTTCCATTCATAAATAATGGATAGCTTTGTTTTTTTGTTTGTTTATTTTGAGGTACGGTATTCCTACCTTGATAATTAATTTTTTTCAAAATATTTTATTGATTAAAATCATATAGTGTCGTTTTATTAGTCATGAAAGGTATTTAATCAAATCACATACTCCCTCCGTCCCAAAATAAGTATCATTTTGAGTTTTTGTACCATAAGTTTGACTTAATTTGTAGAAAATATGTGTAATATTTATATATCTAAATAATTTTTTTAAAAAACTAGACTTAAAAATCTTTCCGGTGATACTAATTACTTAGCATAAATATTAATATATTTTAATATATAATTGCCGACTATTTTTTCTCGGGAAGCGAGAACGATACTTATTTTGGGATGTAGGGAATACCTGTGACTTGCATGAAAATTAATCATTAGACTTTGACAACTTCACTAACTTTATAGAGAATGGAATCAAGACTTTTTTTCGATAAGGGGAGATTCCCCATTTCCATTCAAGAACAGAAATGCAGAGTTAAACAGAGTTATAGGGGGAGAAGAAGGAGATTACAGGCATGCTTTCACCAACAAAGCAAAAGTAAACACGGATCACAGACATCACCAACCTGCCAGGATAAGGAAACACCCGCAGCACAGCAGATCGTTACCAACTACAAAGAGCCACTGAAGAAAACTAAGAACGAAAAAACAGAGTCTGGGAAGATCACCACATCAGAAACACATACGACCACCAATCTGCCAAAAAAGACTGCCTCCACACAGAACTTCTCCGCAAAGCTACGGCTTGTCCACATCGTCATCATTCTTCTTGTCTTGACCATCATCAGTTTTGCTTCGTTTAGAGGTAAGACAGTCAAGGGCCAGCTTCAGCATAGTGTTGACTCCCTCTTCGAGCGCCTCCCTGTCCATTTCTGCAAAAAGCCCTGTCCAGTATTTCATTAAGGCGCTAGCATGACAGATAATCTCCATTGGATTTTTTATCAGTTTTTTTTCGAAGCAAGCTCTATTCCTGGCTATCCAAATAGCCCAGCATATCGCAGATACACCCCATACATGCACATTCTTCCTCCCAGGAAGCCATCTATCTAACCACTGCCAGTAGTGTTTAAGGTTAGTGAGAATATCATCTGCACCAATACATTTAGCCATACAGGCCCAAACAACCTTAGCCACAGAGCAAGAAAAGAAGAGATGATCGATTGATTCATGGGAAAAAACAAAAGTAACATACGGGGCTGCCCTTCCAGTTTCTTTTGATCATGTTGTCCTTAGTGAGGATTGCATTATTTTCCAATAGCCACATGAACAACTTAATCTTAGCAGGGATTTTCCCTTTCCATATGTGTTTAAAGTGTTGTCCAGAATCTTCACTTGTTAGTGCATTATATACTGACTTAACAGAGAACCAATTTCCTTTCCCAAATTTCCACCCAACCTTGTCTGGTATATCAGAGAGCTGAAAAACCTCCACTTTACTCCATATCATGTCCCATATTTTGTGCAAGTCATCATGCAGCCATCTTCTGAAGGTGATTACAGTTGATCTTGATTTAACCTTGGCCACATAAGCATGCTTTTGATCACATAAAGAATACAGAGTTGGGACCAGAGAACTTAGAGGACTAATCGACAGCCAACAGTCCTCCCAAAACCTAGTGGTGTTTCCATTTTCAATTTTGATCTTTCTACCTTGAAGATAGATAAGTTTGATCTTCAATAAATCACTCCAAATTGATGAATCTCCCATCTTATAAGAGACCTGGTGAATATCTACTCTAGATAGGTACTTGGCCTTCACAATATCCTGCCATAGCCCCTCTTCATAATCAAGCTTCCACCACCATTTGCATAAAAGGCTAATATTAAGTTTCCTCAAATTCTTAATGCCAACTCCACTTTTCTTTTTGTGTTTGCAAATCACATCCCACCTTACAAGATGATATTTCTTTTTAGTACCTCCTCCTTGCCAGAAAAAGGATTTCCTAATCCTATCAATTTCTTCAATAGTGGACTTGGGTAACATATATACTGACATGTGGTACAAAGGGGAATTATTAAGACTAGCCTCTATGAGAGTGGCTCTCCCAGCCATAGTAAGATTTCCTCCTTTCCAAGTATCCAACCTTTTTCTACACTTTTCAACTAGAGGGAACCAGTCCAAAACATGCAGTCTACTAGGACTAACTGGGACTCCCAGATACTTGACAGGGAAAGTTCCCACTTGACAATTGAAAATTTCAGCATACTTTGACCCCCACTCCTCATTATCATTAATCATTAGAACCTCACTTTTGTTGAAATTGATTTTTAAACTAGATAACATTTCAAACATATACAGGAGCATTTTCATATTTTTAGCTCCATCAATATCATGCTTTAGACAGAATGGAATCAAGACTTATATCCCTAAATAAGTTTATTATGAAAGTATGCAGCATAATTAATCTACAGATATTATTATGCATTACAAATATTGTTACCTTTTAATTTGTTATATATTTAGTTAGATTTTTTTAAAAAAAATCAACTTCTTGAAATGTGAGATGAGCCGGGAGTATTTGTGAATGGCGCCACGAAGGCTTCGAGCTAAGCTAGTCATCGGCAAAATTTTAAGCGGCGGTCATCGTCCCTTGTTGTAGACGAACGTCATGCGCGCGTATCAAACATTATGCGAGTAAATGCATGCTCCAGCTGAATAATTGATGAATCGAGCTACTTTGGAGTTTAACGTTCAACGATTGGCACATTCCCCAAAGGACGCTAAATTTATTCCAAAAGCAACTCGCTACGAGGCAAAAAAACATTATCCATATGAACACATCCAAAAGACTGAATCGGCAGATCTCGAGCTTCACGAAGTCACCACAGACGTCTCGCCGTCGACGGGGACATTCACTGAAAGTATAGACCCATGGAATGCTGCTCGAGTGACTTAGTCAACCAGACTAAGCATCCTTTGGCAAAGACAAACATTTTTTAGTTGTCATAGTTAACTATAAAAGCTATGTATACTTATTAGAGAGAGACATATGCATAGGAAAAGTATATTGTAGGTGGTCTCATATAATGTCACATAATTTAATATTGTTTAATAGACTATATGTATAATAATTATATTTTAAGTTGTCTCGTAGTAACTCGCAATTCCTTAGTTTATGCATATAGAATAAAAGTAAAGTTGTGAGTTACATGACAATAACAACTCATACAAGGGTATAATAGTTGTTTTATAGTCTTAAATTTTAGCTCACGAGGTGGTTAATTCACGAAGCAACGACCTCTCTTTTTTTCCTCTATATCATCAAAAAATTTACATGACTATATGAGATGTAGTATAAGACCATTAACGTCTTTAGGGAAAGAGAGCGGAGAATGTGACACTTGTGAGAGAGAGGGAGGTAAAAGTGACATGGTTAAAGGAGATAAGGCACTATGGGAGACACTAGAAATAACATTAGTGGTCCCCTAGCTTAGCTGTGTTAGTCAGCATTGCTCGTGCCTGGCCAGCAGTCACCATCCGACCTGGCTACCCTGAACTCCACGTGACCACGTCCCAGTTGGCTGAGCCCGATTGGGTGCGAGTGGATAGGCCGTGGGTGCAAGGATAGCCAATCCCTTGCCTCACCCAATCCTTAGCGGCGGCCGACGATTTGCAGCCACATCGGTTCGCGATAATTTCGTGTATATCGCCTTAAAAAGGAAACGCCGCCAACTGGCGCACGCGAGCCACAAAGCAAAAGCACACCGCACTCCACTATCCAGCAAAAGAGAGCCAGAGGCAGCAGTCATGGCCACCGTTAGCGCCGCCGCGGCGACCACCGTCGTTGCCCGCGCCGCGATCGCCAGGCCCAACGGTCTAGGTACGACGGCACTGCCAGTACTATATATATTATACGGCTCGTTTTTTTTTTTTGTGGCGTTTCGCGCTTGCATATCCATGCATATGTATATGCTAACGGCGGAGTTCTTGGCTGTCCGCAGGGCTGCCGCAGCTGAGGGCGAGGAGCGAGAGGGTGCGGTGCAGCTACGCCAAGGACGCCAAGAAGGCGGCGGCCCCCGTGAGCGTCAGCGCCAAGGCCGCTGGCGCGTCGCTGCTCGCCGCCGCGGGCGCGGTGACCGCGTCAGCGGGGCCCGCGCTGGCGCTCGTGGACGAGCGGATGTCCACGGAGGGCACCGGGCTGAGCCTTGGGCTCAGCAACAACCTGCTGGGGTGGATCATCCTGGGGGTCTTCGGCCTCATCTGGTCCCTCTACACCATCTACACCTCTGACCTCGACGAGGACGAGGAGTCCGGTGGCCTCTCGCTCTAGATCCACCCTTTTCTGCTCTGCTGTTAACGAATGATCTGGATGTAAACATGGTGGCGGTCATCGGTGTAATTTCAGACATGGCTTTGGCTATTTGTATCTAAGCTTGTCGCTTTTTGCGAGATGTTTAGCAGCTGGATGAACTAATAATATTTTGATCCGGGCGTGGAGATTACGCACGTACTAGTAGCATTGTTTGGCTTATCAGCCACCGAAACAGTATTTTTGTCTAAAAAAACAGTCAAAAACGATATCTATCGGCTTATCATCAGGGCGTAATTTGAGAGAAAACTTGCCGTGCAGATTTTTCTGAGCTTTGAGTAGAGTCGTGTGCAATTTCTCATAGCCCCAGACCACACAGTTCTTCCACTGGTGATGTCGCAGCATCCGCTGCTGCTCCCATGAGGCCCGCACAGCGCGAGGTGCGCGCGCACTGCCCCCTTCACTGCCATGACCCTGACCCTCAGTGAGAGCGACCGATCCATAGGCAACGGATGATCTGTTATAAATAAATCCCATGATGTATGCAGTGTCTCTTCATATGCATCTGGTGTACAAAACCTGTACCTTCTCAGCTTCTCTATTAATGAAAAGAATATCTATATGTAATAACCGATACATAAAAGAACAAATTAGTGAATGCCCACATGTAATCTACTACTATCTTCTGAAAGTAAATATCAATTCCCGACGTTCAAAGTCGCTGTACTCCACCCAACAATGGCCCAATCATCTCAAGAACTCCTTTCAGATCGTTGAGAAGCGGACAAGGTACTGAAGGTTCTACCAGCCATTTGTTTGCTTGCAAACTTGTTCTGCATTCGGCAAGCTATTGACCCTGAAGATTCCACAAGAATGGGTCGCTACATGAACAAAGGGTCAGCTGATATCTTCAACTCAACACACTGAGCAACCTCTTCATCTTTTGTCCTGTCCAGAGGTGCCCTCAATGTCCTCCATAAGTTCTTCAGTGTTCGCTCCGACGAGTGGGCCAACAGTATCATCATGACTTGTGGAATCAGAATCAGAATCAGAATCAGAATCAGAAGTTACAACAATATTTGCATGATCTTGAGTTCCAGACCAGCTCTCCAAAGCCTCATCCTGTTGTCTTGCGACTGGCTCAGCGATTAATATAATAGAACTTGATTGGTCTTGGACGCTAGATTCTATTGCAGATTCACCATTATACTCACGACTTTCAGAAGTCTGCTCTATAAAGCTATCCTCTTCATCAGAGTATGCTATACCAAGTTTCTGTGCATGAGTCAATCCTGGACAAACTCCCTAT